>CAEFZY010053740.1:0-29294 GCA_903066815.1 Brachyrhaphis roseni | reverse complement strand
CAGTACCGAAATTTCCGGACTATAGGCCGCGACTTTTGTCACATGCTTTCAACCCTGCGGCTTATACAATGATGCGGCTTATTTATGCATTTTTTTCTAACGGCCGCCAGGTAAGAGTGAGACAGGGGGAATATATGTGTAGAGGAAGATGCAAGTTTAATGTAACTTAACACATTTCAGTGCACAGGAGGAAGATGAACACGGCTCTCAGTGACTTTTACCAGTATGTTTTTTTTAAACAGCCCTGTTAGTGCTGTGCTACCATATTGCTGCTGTGTTACTGCAGCGTCACAGGCACTGTTTGGAAAGAAAAGCTAAGGTATATTACTAAAACTCTGAAAACTCTTTCTGTGTACCGTCTGTATGTATGCGCATGCGGCTTATAGACAGGTGCGGCTTATGTATGTACAAAATGGTTTTTCCCTTAAGAAGTGCTGAGTGTGGCTTATAATCAGGTGCGCTCTATATTCCTGAAATTACGGTGATTTTTTGTGTACTCTGGCAGCCGAACAACATTTCGTTGCCAAATTCACTGTTGTGTCTTTGTGCAACGACAATAAACTAAATCTAAGAAACTGGATTTCTCATCTAAAAGGCTGCTTCAGTTCCTGAAGAAACTCCTGAAACATCTTCAGTTAAGACAAAAATTTCAATTAACCTTCTCCTTAAACACCTGGAATTTAGAAGCCGGTAATAAATTAATGTCCAGAGAAAAACTAAAATATATGATAAAGGTATAATTTCTGGAATGCCTAAAAAGTTCAGGAATCAAGAAAAAAACTGAACTGTGATTTTTTTTTTTTTTCTCACATTGAACACTATTCTTCTTGTGTGTAGAGCTAAATCTGTATTACTTTCTGATGAAAGTGATACTCATCACTTTCATTTGTTTGAAATTGAAGCTAATTGTATTAACTGAAATACAGTATTAACTGTACAGTTAATTATACAGGTAATTGTATTAACTGTATCCCAGTTAATACAATTAAATGAAAACCAACTGTATGGTTTCCAATATATTTATTACAACAGATGCAGCAATCGATTGGTCAGTTTTAAGACTCTGCCTATTTTCTCTTGATCGACTACTGATAAATCCTGAAAAACTATTCAGGAAATTTTGCTTATGAAAAAAAATCTGGTAAAAAATTAGGGACAAATAGGCTTGTCACAATAAGCAATAAATCAATTAATGCTAATTATGCTAATTAATGATAAAATAAAACAAGCTTGATCATTTCCATTTGCATGATTTATCTTTTTTTCTCTCTCTCTTTCTACCAAAAAGTGGATAACAAAAGTCTCCACTCTGGTGCATTGGTCTCAGCTAGCCCTTTTTTGAAGGACAATTTTGTTAACAGAGACTTCATAACTCATTTTGTTTGTCGTTTCTGTTGTTTTGTTTATTTATTTTGGATACTTAACATGTCTGCCAGTTCCGGAATTACATATTCATTAGAATTTAAAGATTGCTGATCTTTAAGAGGGTGGACTTGCTTTATTATGCCACTACCATTACATTATGTGAAAATAGCCTTAAAAGAACAATATTATCACTTATCACAATAACTTCTGGGACAATTAAAATTTGTTATTGTGGCAGGCTTAGGGCAAAAGGCTGTGCAAGCTGGGATTATTAAGTACGTCCTTCATTTTCTGTTTGATTACAACCTCACCCAGATACAAGTCTTTTTTTCCTTTATGTGTTATAATTTCTTAACAAAAATGCAAATCATTCTAAATCAGATTTGGCAGCTCAAAATAAAAAAAATCTCAGAAATTGTATTGGTCAAACACACCTTATCTTTCCATCTCTCAGATCTACCACTATTTACCTTTAATCTAGATGATATCTAAAAAAGTTATCATATTCTGTGACTTACATGAAAAGCACAAGTTGGATGACAGGAGCTCCTCTCAGAAGTTCACTAAAGGAATTAACAAAGAGGTCATAGGCCAGCAGAACCAGTTGGATTAGAAGCACTAGTGAGTAGTTTCCAGTCTGAAGCATCTTTCACCCGATCTTCACTGTCCTCTTTTCCTTTGGCTGGCTACCTTCACGCTTCTGACTAGTAGATCTATTCGCTCAGCATGAACCCCGTACATTCTTCAGTACAAAAACACGGTCCATGTGGTTACACAAAGTGGAAAAATAGTCCATTCACATAACTTATTTGGTTGCTTTTTTAAAACAAATGTTCTGAAATATTTTTTGGCAGAGATAAAAGTAATGTGAGGACACAAGTCTGTCCAAACTGTCAGCGAAATTCTGGTACTTGAGCATGCTTTATCCTGGATGATGACATCCTTCATGTAGAAAATCTCCTTGAATGCATCACCTACAAAGAAAAAAACAGAGGCAGTAAAATAACAGGAACGTTGCAGAGTAATGCAAAACTTCCAGCAGAACATAACATCCTGGGTTTCGTGGAAATCTCCACCGATACGATGAGTTGATGTAAGAGCTCCTCTGCCTCAGACAGCTAAATTAGAAGTAAACCCATCCATGTAAGGTAATCATGCTGTTACACAGGCAGGCATGTGTAAAGGTCGCTGCTGGGATTATGGCTCTGAGCGAACTAAATTTACGCGGGCACGACGACAATCTCTTGTTTTGTTGCTGTTGTTCTTCCATCTGCTTTTATTCCCCTAATGACGACTGTCTGGCGCTGTTTCTGGTAGAGGATAATCTCGGAGACGGATAAGTGTGGGATTTCTACAAAATCTACACACCTTTAAGACTACATCGACTGTTACACAAGCAGAGTTTAAGAAAATGGCCATTGCTTACTCACCTGAAGTAAAAGTAGCTCTTCATTTCACCTCTTTCTACTTTTTCCCCCCAAAACGATGATCGCTTAACGCATCCCCCCAGCCCTTTTCAGCAGTATCGCATGTATTTCCGTAATTCCATGGTAACGCTTCATTTTTACCGTAATGGCAGCAAAGCGAGGGCAAGTTCATTTGTGTAGCAAAACATAACAAACAGTAAGTGAAACTGCTTTGAAGAAAAAAATAAAACAACAGAAGTTAATTAATGTAAATACATAAAAAAAGAATTACATCAAAAGAGCGAGAGTTTAATTTGAGCACAGCATTATTGTTGTCATTATTGTTATTATTATTATTATTATTATTATTATTATTATTATTAGTAGTAGTAGTAGTAGTAGTAGTAGTAGTAGTAGTAGTAGTAGTAGTAGTAGTAGTAGTAGTAATAGTAGTAGTGCTTACAAAGATGTTCTTCAAGGAGCCAATTATTTCTGCACATGCTTCACTTTATGAAATTCATTGCAGTGTGGTCTCCGATGACTTGAAAAGTCAACGTGCTGCATTTCTGACCAGCAGCTCTGAAATGTATTAAGTGCCAAGACTATCCAAATATATTTATAAATATATTATTTTATAAACAGTGGTGAGCCAATGCTATGTTTAATGTAATGTAGCAAGATCCAAAGATTCCATTTTCCTGGCTACAGTCAACATTACGGTAAATATATGAACTGTGCAGTCGCCCTCTAGTCTCTAAGACAGGAACTTCAGTGACTAATTTAAGTGATCAAAGGTAGTGAACTCTGTAGTAACGCGGCTGCAGCAGGTAAGTAATCAAACTTTTTCCAACTTCGGTTAGCTTGTTATGCAACATGTGTCTCTTAAATGAACTCTGATCTTCTTTTTACTTCACTAGTTCACTGTAAATTGTTGTCTCTGTGGGGGGGATTCTGCTTTAATTAATTTTTAATGGTCTACTGTGGTGAATTTGGTTTCCTCTGCTTGAAATGCTGCCCTAAATTTCAAGTTTCGCATTCACTTTAGGGCATTAAACGTGTCCTAAAGGCGTTTAACAAAATTATATGTGCAATTTCAAACGCAGATATGCACTTTGTTTGTTAAACCTGTTGCTTTATCTCAAGTGCTCTGGTATTTTTTTGGGAACATATGTTTGAAGTTGAACCACACACTTAAGCGGAATAACTTCTGCCACCTCTTTAAAATTAATGTAAAATGAATAGAGTCTATTGCAGTTTATGAACTTTGGTGTGGCTTCTGGCTTGTTTAGGGTTCGACTGACACACTAAATCTCTAAAACACATTGTTTGCACAAGTCTCTTATCTGGTGCACTATATCCTTTAGTTTTGAAAACTTCCCAGACCACCAGCTAGAGAATTTACAACTATTATCAGCTTTTGGTTTGTATCTTAACAGATAGCAGAGCAGAAAGATGCAGTAAAAAGGTCAAGGCATGTTATACTAAACCTGACTTTAGTTCAGCATATGAAAGTCCAAAATTGCTTTTGTTGGTTTATAATAAAAAATGTGACTTATGTGAATTCACTCTTACTGTAAAAAATGTATAGCTTGTTTTATTCAATAGAAAATTCCAAGTGTTGATGTCACTACTAATGCTGTTTCTCCGTAGCTCTTTGGAGTTAAATCTGCTTGTAATTGTGGTAGCTTTGACAATGCAAACAACTGCAAATGTTAAATTTGCATCTCTTTCCCTCGTTCTAGCTGCTCTCCCCTTCAAGAACACATAATTCTTCTCATATGACACCATCCTGTTTTTAATCACATACACATCCTGCTCTCCTTTCAGGGAGAACAACTTGTTGTGCTCTGCAAAGCTGTATATGATCTTGACACACCTTGGATTGATAATTTAGCAATAAAAATGAAGGAATAATTCCTTGAGCTATAGTGGCTTGATACAAATGATCAGAAACTGTTATAAAATGTGGTGTAGATCAGACCGACAGCCTTCGTGTCATGTGCTCAGGCACAGTTTACTCTGCGCTGTGTTTAACAAGGGAGTCGACTCATGGACACTTTCTTGCTAATTTAAGACAGCATTTTCTACAATCATACAAGCAACACATTGGTTCCAATTCATCAGGAGAGTTACAGTCCTGTTTTGTAGACTAGAGATAGACAAAACATAATGACTGAATCATTAATTCCTCTTTTTTGTCTTCCTATAGGAATGTCTATGTGGCTGAATGATGGTGAAGTGCTGGTGGGCCAAGGCAGGGGTGAGGCGGTCCCACTAAGCCCCAGACTGAGGAGCCAACCGTCTGGCAGCCCCAGGATGAGTCAAAGACGCAGCCCGCTGGCTTCACCACATGCCAGAGAGCCGTCGCCGCTGAGCCCACAGGCAGAGACCATGGGCAAAGCCAAAGAGCTCTTTGTCCTGTGTGACAAAGAGGGGAAAGGGTTCATCACAAAGCGAGACATGCAGGTATGGTGGCTGGTTTGGTAGAGCAGCAACTTTAAGGACATTTTTAAAGTGTTGATTTTTATGTTTTTGGTTCTGTGTTCAGAGGTTAGAAGGCGAGTTGCCGCTCTCCCCAGAACAACTGGAGACTGTGTTTGAAAGTTTGGACCGAGAGAACAATGGATTTCTCACTCCTGTTGAGTTCAAAACAGGACTTGGTGAGTGGGCTGTGAAACAAAGCAAAGCCGTTTGTGAGACACATTGCCTTGAAGAATTTCCGTACCCCTTGTATTTTTTATTTTTTTTTGCATTTTTGTCATAATAAATCACATTTGGTGCTTGATGTCAAAGACTAATACAAAGTAGTACATAATTATGAAGTGGAAGGAAAATGATGTGTAACTTTATTTCTATTTTCTTTTACAAATAAAAATCTGGAAAGTGTCTGCATTTGTATTCAGCCCCTCTGGGTCAGTTTTTGTAGAACCACCTTTCTCAGCAGTTTTCAGTTTTGTCTCTACCAGCTTTGAAGACTTTATTGACTTAAAATGTTTCCCTTTTTGCAAAATGGCTCAAGCTCAGTCAGACTGAGACATATATTTTAAAGTAATGCTACAGACTCTTAAATTAAATTTAGATCTGCAGTACCTCTGTCCTATTTTCGGGTGTTTTACAATATCAAACAGCCATAGTTCCCAGCATCCCCACAGCATGATGCTGCATCCTCCATGTTTCACAATGGAGATGGTTCACTCTGGGTGATATGTTAGTTATCTGCTAAATATTTCATTTTGCAAAAAGGCCAGAAAGTTAAATTTTGGTCTCATCAAGCCAGACTGCCTTGTTTCACATGTTTGGAAGAAGATGCTAAAACTAAGTAATGTATTTCTTCTTTCCACTTTTCCAAAAAGACCAGGTTTGTGGATATCTGCAGGCTCCTCCAGAATTAGCAAGGGCCTTATGACTGGTTCTCTAATATTCTGTTTGGCTGGCCTGCCAGGTTAGGTTAAAGTCCATTTCTTGGTGGGTTTATAATGCTGCCCTACTTTTTCGATTTTGATTCAACCTCTTCACAATTCTTTCTCTGACCTGTCTGCTTTATTTTCTGGTCTTCATGATCCTTCTTGTTCACTAACAAACCTCTTAGGACTTGACAGAAAATCTCAACCTTTTTTTTGTTGTTGTTGACACACAGGTGAACTCTTACTAATTTTATGAGCCCTGAGTGTAGTTTTTTTTTGCCCTGGATTATAACAGTATCAGTGAAGTGCTACAAATGTATTCCATATTTTTAACATTTTTCTTTAAGCATTCATCATTTTTCTTCCACTTGAAAATTATGATTTACCTTGAAGTTAGTGACTTTAACACAACAAAAAGTTGAACATATTATTGACTCCTTGGCTCAGGTGAACTGATGGGTGTGGATGAAGCGGCTGAGCTGAGCCCCGATGGATCAGAGGCAGAGAGGGATGACGTAGACTGGTCCCAGGACCCCACTGCAGCCAGATTTGTCAACATACTAATGGAGCTGGGTGCTGACAAGATGTTCAGAGAGTAAGATGTGTTACTTACAGAATGTTAGTGGAAATGTCCCCCAGTGAAAAAAGGTTGCACATTGTCTCTGAGAAGGGAGGGTGTGGTGTTTAGCTGGATGGCAGGGCTTTGAGCACCAGATGTCAAAGAATGCCAATGAGTATGAAAATGATGTGAATCATGATCTGTTCCATTTACCTGTGGTCCTAAGTCTTCAAACTATCTGAAAAAATAGAGATTTTCAATATATTTATTGTAAAAATCAACAAAGGTACTGAAATAGTTTTTTGGCCTGTCTGTAGATTACAGAACTCTTTTACAATCTGTTTTAAAAAAAAATATGTGTTTGCTAACATTAGGTTGAAGATGAACCATAGGGATATGTATGTATTAGATTTCATATACTGAATTTAAGCGTCTGGTTCCTTATTTTTAACAGCCAGCAGGAGCTTTTCACCCTGTGGTGTGAGCTCCAGAGAGACAGCCCAGAGCTGCTCAGTGCCCTGGAGTCTCTGTTAGTCCACGCTGTGTCCAATCTGCAGGACGCCATCAGAGAGAGAGACACCCTGGAACAAGCTCTTCTCAGGTCGCTCCTTCCCCCTGCTGCTTAAATGCTCTGCAGTTTATATGAAAACCATTTGAAAAGAGTAAATCTTTTAAACCTGTTTTGCTTCAGAAGGGAGAGCGAACATGACAAGATGGTCCGATCCATATATGAAGAAATGGAAAGCCAGATCAGGGAGGAAAAAGAGAAATGGGCCGCTCAGGTACAGGTATAAAATGCTCTCAAGTTCTGACATTCTTGGCAAAGATGCGCTCAAAAGTCTGGTTGTTATGGAGATTTAGTAGTCCCCCGCACCTCCAATGGATCTTATTTGCTGCACTTCTCACACAGTGAATTTAGGAGATCTCCTCCATCAACCTTTATTTAACCAGGATGAAAAAAAATCTTTTTTTTTTTTTTTTACAAGAATGTCCTGGCAAGTGACAGAGCATAGTTGCAAACAATCCGTTACATATTGACACACTTTTACTCAATAACATAATTATTAAAAATTAAAGACCTAGGTCCTAAATCACCTTAAAGTCAAAGACACACTGCCTGTTTTTTTTTTTTTTTAAATGTTCCTGAAAGAATAAAATGAGACAAATCCCTGTTCTAAAACTGATTCTATGCTGCAAAATCAAAATCCTTTTTGCCTTCAGTACCATTCTCTACAATGAAAACATGAACTTTTTCTCTTCATATTTATATCCCAGGGAATACATATTAAGGAATATTTGAAAATTCACTTTTTTAATCCTTGCTTCATAGATATACTTAAGTTTTTCTCCAGTTTTGTGTAGCTTATGCTAAAAGCTAGATTTATTTTAAATCTTTCTATACACCTACTTCTAGACTTAGAAATAAATTAAATTGAGTGATTCAACCAATGTACCATTCAGCAAAATTGTTTTAATTTATTTTTGCTCCATTTTAAAATGAAGGACAGCTTAAAGGAGAAGCAGAGAGGCCAACAGCTGGAGGAGGAGCTGAAGATACGGGAGCAGGAGTTGGAGAGCACAATAAACAAGCAGAAAGAGGTGGGGGCATCCCAGCAGTGGTAAACGCATCTCTCTGTAAAGTGTTTGTGTTCACGGGGCTCTGCCTTCACTTTCAGCTCGAGATCAGAATCCGAACACTGAATTGTGAGCAAACCAATGTCAGGGAGCAGAACCGGCAGCTGCGAAGCCTCAACCGCCAGTTGCAGGAGCAGGTGGAGAGCAGCAGAGAGAGGCTGCAGTCCGCACTGCGTCAGCTCAGCCTGCTGCAGGCCGACGCCGCTCAGGAGCAGGTGGCCCGACAGAGGTCAGCACCAAAACACGTCAAGTCTGATGAAAGTGATCATTCAATGAATTAACTTTATCAGTTAATATCTGGCAGGTTGGTTATTCATTAGCACTGTTTTCTTATATATCTCTGTAGGAATGTAATGAGGGTATCAAGGAACATCAAAAAGGAAAAGGAAAGTCTGATGAGACAACTGGAGATATTAAGGTAAGCTTAAACAATCTCTTATCCCAACACAATTAAAAGATAGAAGCTATATCGTGAAAAAGAGAGTTTTAACTGCCATTGCTTTTGATAAACAAAGTTTTCATTAGCTGCTTTTATTATTTTATGCTATGATGCATTTAAAACTAAACAAATCTGATTGAATGTAAATGTTGATACTTGTAATCGGTGCTGCTATCTGTTTGGGGAAAAAAGATTGTAGATCTCAATGTTGTTTTTTTTTTTTTTTTTTATCTAGTTGGATAAAGATTGTCTCATATCAGTGTGTTGATGTTGTCTCACTTTATCATGTTTCATTTTGACTTGTGACTATGTAAAAGTCAAATTATATTCTCTGTTTGATATAACCATTATTAATGTTTCTGTTCTCTAAAGTTAGTTGTATTAAATGACAGCAATGTGAGATTCTACCAGCTAAATAATTAACCGCATGGACTGTTTGGTGTCTGGCTGCATTTAAATGAGCACTTATGAAAAAAATTATAATTTTACAGCCAATCCAAGACAGTAGAGAACAAAACCAGGTTTTGAGACTAATAGAAACATGACTCCCCAAAGAGCTGTTCTTTTGCATGGTGCTTTGGTGGAGGAGGCATTAAACTGATAGAATGGATTATGACTTCATTATAGGGAAGATATTTCCGTCAGTAATCATTTTGATGTTCTCTGTCTATATTAGCCATGTATTTACAAATTTTTATATATTTTTTTCTTTAGGGATATGAACAGGAGGCTGCGAGATGAGAAAGACGCCCAGCAATCACTTAAGCTGGTTAGTCACCGACACACTGTCCTTTCTTCCCAGCCATTTCCTTATTTCTTCAGTGAAGACCCTTGTCCTCCTTGGACCCGGCAGGTTTATCCAACCTGAGCCAAGTCTTGGAAAAAGCACAGTGCTTTCCTCCATCCCCTGGACAATGATTACCCAAACAGGCAGCTCCTGCTAATGACTTAATAATCTAAGTTTTCTGTGGAAGTGGTCAGTGAAGCGAAGGATTGTGCTTAGTCACAGTTTACTGTCCCATGTCAACGGGAAAAGAAAAATGTTTTTGTTACCCTTACTGAACCCAACAAGTAAACTAAACTGGCTTAATGTTTGTTACACCACGTCAGTAAATTTGTCTTCAAGTGAATGCCATACATGTTTAATTTTCATTCACAGAAATGTCTTGAGCAGATGCTATGTCTTGTATTTTTTCTTAAATTATAATTTATGAAAGAAAAACTGTATTATTGGAAAAAACATTGTTAAATTATTTTGTTGCAGAATAAAGTATTTTTGACTCCATTTCTGTCTTTTTAAATGTGAAAAGCATCCAGACAAAATACTCATGTTGTCCACGTAATCTTCTAGAATCCAAACGTCACCAAGTCTCTGCAGAAGAGAGGGTCAATATTAGGCAACTACTTGCAGCAAGACAAGCCAGTAGGAAGGTTTGTATGATTGACAGTCTCCATTTCTCTTTTTTTTTTTTTACAGTAATAAGGCAGACAAGATTCAGTTATTTTTCTTTTGTGTTGATTCTGAAGACGGCTGAGCTCTTCTGAAGAGTTGGAATTGACTGATACAAAAGAGGTCACAGATTCATCCAAGACCTGTCTACCGTCATGTAAAGTCCTAGATGAAAATGTTGAACAGATTCAAACTCAGGTGGTGAGAATCTTAAATATTCCCTCTTAAAAATATAAGACTAGACCAAGAAAAGTGTCAAGTTTGGTACCTTTTACTTTGCTTTTAGAGCAGACTTGTCGGTCTACAACGAGTGTTTAAGGTGGTGTTTCTGGGTAACTCGGGGGTGGGTAAGACCACCTTCATCCGGCACTACTGCACTGGAAACTACTGCAGTAAAATGAGTTCTACTGTGGGTAAGCAATTCTCTATTGTACACTAGCATTCCCATACACGTGTGAGAGGCATGGGTATCACAGGGCAGTATAGTTTTTAAGATTGTTAGTGCCACACTGAATTAATTACTATAAAATACATTTTCCTGGAGCATTTTTTAATACTGAACATAATTTTCAAATCTCTGGAGAACTACACTATCTGGTTATTACTGGTTTTCATGCTCTTTTCATGTTCTACCAATGGAAATGACAACATTTAAAATTTGTCAATCTTGGACTGTAGCTGTGCTATGATGTAACCTGGAACCTAATTCTGGTCTTTTCCAGGCCTGTTTCATAAGACTGGAAATAAGCCTATGTTCCCAGACTGTAGTCGGCATGCCATTGTCCAAATGTTCTTATTCCCTTCTTGCTTACTTGGAAAACATCTATTCTTGAGATTTTGAACAGTATAAATGTCAAAGTAACAATATATATCGTCCCTTAACATCCAGTCTTTGCAGTTGGTTTTAGGACATTTTACAGCACTATTATAAGAATACCAAAGATTTTACTGAGCATTACTTCAGTACAAAGGTTTAAAATGGACATAAAAACAAATATAAATAAGAAATATTACTGCGGTTAGTTTATCGGTGGTTCTACTGTGTGTCCAACCATTTCCCAAATGACAGCTGAACTTAATAACCCACTGCCAACTCAGTCTGAGTCAACCTTAAGTTTCATGCTTCATTGCAGACTTCGAGTCTTAATCACCAGTCTTGCACTGTGGAGATTTTTTTCTTCATTGACCAGTTGAGGTTTAAGAGCTTTGGGTAAAACTGTGTTTATGTTCAACCATATAACCAGATAAAAACTTAATTCCTTGGCACCTTTATTCTGCATAAATCTAGTTTGGTGGCAAAATACAAAAGTGTTGATTTTACTTGAATAATATTAAAAACTTGTTTTTAAGCAACACTTTGATTAATGCCTCATCTTTAAATACACTTTTAAGCAGTATGTCCTCGAAAGGACAAACACCCTGCTGTGTAAACAGTCACATGGAACGGTACTCTGTCATGTCTACCTGACAAAAATACACACCTAGTATTTACACTTTGTCACATGTCTGCTGCTTGACATCAGAGAGGAGGGATTAGGATAACCTCTCCACACTCTGAATTTTTTAACACTTTGTCACATTACAGTCCAAATTTTCAAAGTATGTTATTGGAATGTAATAAGTGAGAATGTGGAGGAAAATTAACTTTATTTGTGTGGAAACTTACAGCTTGTCTGAGTGAAGACAGATTGGCACAAAGTTGTGCAAAATTGTTTGAAAGGAAAAGTTTTCATATTTTCTAAATAAAAATCTTATTTTTTTGTACTCAACCTCCTAAGTCAGTACTTTTTAGAATCATCTTTCAATATAATTACAACAGGGAACTTTGGGGCAGCTCTCTGCCAGCTCTGCTTCATAGACTCAAATCTCTGCTTTATGTTCTTCTGGTAACACCTCAGGCCCAATCAGATTGGGTAGAGAACATCTATTTTTAATTAGAGCCACAGACTTCATGAGGATTTAGGTCTGGATTTTGACTGGGATATCCTAACACAAAGTTACACTTTGATCTAAACCATTCCAATGAACTGTAAGGTTGCCTGTTTGTTCAAAGCCGTAGTCCTGCTGGAGGCAAAAATAGACCGCAGTTTTTTTGCATCTTTTAACATTATATCTTCCAGGATAGTGTTGCATCTGGCTCCTCCCACCTTTTAATAAACTCAACTCTCCTGTCCCGACTGCAGCATGATGGGGATTTTGTGCTCATGGAGGATCAATTGGTGTTAATTAAATATGCAACATTTTTCAGATTATTGGTAAAAGAAAAAGAAAATAAAACATCAGGATAATAATATATACTTTTCTTTTCACCTCATTATCATGCATTGCTGTGCTCCACTATGTCACAAGAAATCCCGATAACACAGTGGAGTTTGTGGTTGTAACAAGACAAATGTGTCTGTCCATCTGGATAGCCTGGGTTTGTCCAGATGTAACTGTGATTACATGTAAAACTGACTACTTTTAAGATTTAAGTATCTAAAATATGTAACTGTAAAACTGTACATATGTAATAAGATGTGTACTTAAAGCCGTTCCGTTGTTAAAAGAAAACTGCTGTAAAACATCACATGCTTTGGATGTAACTGGACTGGAGGGTGGAGGATGTTGTGATGACGTTTTGTTATTTCTAGGTGTAGATTTCCAGATGAAGACTTTAATTCTGGACTCTACCACTATCACATTGCAGCTGTGGGACACTGCGGGCCAGGAGAGGTCAGATGTGTGCTTTTAATTTGCAGAATTTTTGACCAATCAGCTATCAGTAGCTCAAGTGACCTATCTGGCTATAATTTAAATGTTTGCATGCTTCCAGGTATCGCAGCATCACTGAACAATATTACCGAAAGGCAGACGGCATCCTTGCCATGTATGACGTAACTCAGAGCGCCTCCTTCAGTGCGGTGAGAGGATGGATGGATTCCGTCAGGGTAAGAGGGCGGACCTGTTCTGGCAAATGCAAATCAGTCATTTGAATACGCACAAAGGTTATTGAGGAAAATGATCATTTAGATTCTCAGTGGCATAATAATAATAATTTTGTTTACCTCAAAAACTCGTGTGGGGAACCTCTTGTTTCTCTTATGCTTGAGCAAACCGAATTAAGTCAGTGTGGTGTATTTTTCCCTCCAGGATAAGATGTGTGAAGGGACTGTGCTGATGCTGCTTGGAAACAAGCTGGACTTAGACAATAACAACAGAGAAATCACGAGACCGGAGGGGGAGAGGCTGGCAGAGGTGAGCTGCATTTGAATATTCAAAGAGCTCTCTACACTGATTCACGTAAAGTAGTTGCCTAGATTAAATAAACTATATTAAAATATCAAATAAATACAAGGTTTGTCTTTTTTTTCTTTTTTTTTTGGTTTGAACAGGATTACCAGGCTTTGTTTCATGAATGTAGTGCCAAGACTGGGTATAACATGGAAGAGCTGATGGTTCATCTGGCTGAGTATGAAACTGCAAAATATTTTTCTTCCACTTACAGGAAACTAGAACTTATTGATATTAATGACATTAACTTCAAAGTTATCAACTACTTTTCAATGATCTAAAAAAAAAAGAAAATCTGTAACATACTGAAATTTGTCATTTCATTGTGATTATATTGCAATGAAATGTGAAAAGGTTCTAGTGGTGTAAATATTTTAGAGAGAGAGATTGTTAAAGGGGACGATTAACGATTCACATTTTCCACATTTTGTTTTTCTTTATTTTGAATTTCTACTGCTTCTTAAAACAACCCGAACTCTTAGCAGAACCACCCAGCTGTTTTTAGCAATAGGTTACATGAGCTGTTTCAAAATTATTTGGAAGATAATGTCACTAATCAGCAGGCACTGTCCCTCACCTATCAGGCCCAGAGAAGCCCAGTCTGTCACCTGGCAACCTCAGCAGCTCTACCTGTCACTTAGCAACCCAAGCTAAGCTACAGCACGATTGGTCAACTGGTTTATTTGGATTTAAAGAAACAAGAGGCCCTAAAACATCTCATTCTGGAAGCAGTTCAAAATACGCAGAATTGAGCAGTCTAAAAATCTCATGATCTAAGATTAATTTTGTGCAAAAATATAAAAAACAAGTTCTGGATAGCCCATAGTAATATACTAACTTTTTAAAGGAAGCATAATAGGTCCTCTTTAAGAAACAAAACAAAAATAATTCCCCCAAATATGAAACCACAAGCAAATCTTGGTTGCACTAAGTTTTTTTTGGCAGCTTCATTAGAGTTGTTCCCCAAACCACATGATCATTTTACAAGTTGCAGGTTTAAATGCTTTCTTATTTCCTAAGAAAATGCACCACAGCTTCAGGCTTTGTCTTTAAATATGTATGAATAATTTAATATCTGAACAAAACCAGGACAAGTTCCTCAATCTTGTGTAAAGTAAATGTAACAAAGCTTTTAGATCAGTAATTAACCTTCCAAACTGTTTTGGACCAAATTTATGTTGTCAAAATATAAAAAAACAATTAATTTAATTCTTTCAAAATGATACCATTCCATTAAAATTCTTGTTTCTTATATGTACATTGTTGGTGGATATGTTACTGTTGAATAGGCTGTAGTTTCTCCTGCGCAAGATGACAGTTAGAGATGCAAAACAAAAACTGTCTGCATAAATGATGTGGTTTATTTTATTTCCGTGTTAATGGTGTAAAAATAAATTCTCTTCTTATTTTAGGATGCTGGTGACCAAGGATGATCGGCAGTGTGAAGACGCTTTTTTACTGACAGAGGACACTGGTCAGAGAAGTTGCTGCGCTCTCAGTAAAAAGAAGATTTGATGCTTTTGGAAAGCTTTGTTACAAAAATTTAAATAAAAAAAAAAGATTTGCACTTCAGTGTCTCACACCAACAAGAACTGCCCAAAGTCACTTCATTAAACAAGATTCTCTTTTCTATTTTTTGACCAACTTCTATAATATTGTCATACTTTGTATTATCAAGTCTTTGTTATAAAATATATATTTTTAGGATTTTTTTGTGTCCTTTTTTGTGAGAGTTTTACTGCATTGTAAAGTCTGTGTGAATATGTAGCCAGATGGGGGCAGACAAGCCTTCTGTGTTGTCCGTGGAGGTGGTGAGGTGTGTGTGAGGCCAGAAGAGGAGGACAGACGCTCATGTGGGAGGCTGTGAGCGTCAATTGAAAACTTACACTGTTGCAGTTCTGCTTCAGCAACAGTGTCACAGTTACAGCAGGGTGAGTGGGATCTGCTCAGTTACCCTGAGAGTCATCATCCCTCTGGGACACATCGTCTGAATTCAGGTAGGACTGTTGTCCTTTCAATAAAAAAAATGAGAGAGCAGCTTTTTCCATTACAGAGTAGGTTAAAAATAACTCAGTACAACCATCGAGGTTGTCTAATATTTAAGCTAAGGTGAGATAAGTTTACTGCTAACTGAAATATCTACATTTTCTGACTTGCCCTTTCTTCTGTTTTGATCTACTTTAGGATAAATCTATATGCAAAATCCAAGCTTTTATATTTTTTAAGCTCTATACTTATGATAGTTCAGTTTCAAATACATAAACTTTTTTATCGTAAAGTCAAATGTTAAACATACCAGGTGTAGAGTAAAGGGGTCAGCTTGCGTTACTGAGATGGGGAGCATACGACTGTGTGCTGGCTGACATGTGACACAAGTCGTTAAGTATGTTTTCCCCACAACATATTTGATTTCATCTCTGAGCTCTTTCCATGCCCCCTTGAATAAATTTGGTGCCAGCTTTTTTGTCAGTCTACGGTTTAGTCAAAGGAGGGAAACTGTCTGCATGTCATCAGATAAGTTCATTATACCTACAGCTGAGATTTAACTCATCTCAGTACATCACTTTTCACATTGAAGGTGGAAGTTAAGCCCACTGAAAGAGAAAATTACTGAATGCATTTAGGCCACAGCTAACTAGTTTTAATCAGACACAGAGTTTGTGGTGATTAGGCTTTATTTACCCTGAAGCCATGAAAGTTTCACTGATAATCTTATCTCCAGTAAAAGAGCAGAATTTGAGGTGTGACCTGAATTCAGAGTCTCTTAGGTCTCTGAACTGTCTGGATCTTTAGTATTTGGAAAATATTACGTTGCTTATGATGCTTGCAGACATTTAACATGTTGTTTTACAGGATGGAAGCTCAGCGTGAGAAGAAAAACACATGTGGGACAATTTGCCTGAAGTATCTACTTTTTCTCTTCAACATTTGTTTCTGGGTAAGTTTACAAATAAGTAGGTTTACGAAGAAGAAGTCCCCTCTACCTGTATTTATTTAGGTTTTACGAATGTACTAAAGTTCTCAAGTTAGATTCATTGTCATTTCAGCAATATACACAGTGGACAACAAAGCAAAATGACAATCTTCAGGACCAGGGTGCCAGGCTAAACATAGACTAAAACATACTTCTAAATAACCTTAGCTTAGCTTTAGCTTGGTTTAAGATGAAAATATATGGCAGCAGTGATGCTGAATAACATTAAAACAACAACAAATCACAGGTGGCAATCATTGGTCAGGGAGCTAAACAGCAAAATTGTAAAAGTGATGGTCAGAATTACGGAGTTTGATTATAAATAAATAAATACATATTCTGGATCAGCTACTGTTTGATCAGTCTGTTAGTTCTGGGGAAGGAACTGTCAGCCATCTTGGCAGTGGAGACTCAATTGCTCCAAAACCAGAACACAAGAGGGAGAAGTGTCTGTGAGGGGATGAAGTGTTCATCCATAATGTGGGATGCCGTACAGATGCGGGATGTGCTGAAGATGACATGGACACACTGCTGTTGCTTTGAGGGGGATTTCTCTTCATTTTCATTTTCTTTCCAGTTAAGGGCATAAATTGCTGTTTTCACATGACCACAAATCCATGGTGTCAGATTCAATACCTTACAATATTACTGAAAAGTTAACATTTTTCAGAAACTCAATTCTCAAATTAAAGCACATTATCTACATTAATTACACATAAATGAATGTTTGTTAAGCCTTAATTTTTGTTAACTGTGATGATTTTTCACTCACAGCTAATGAAAACACAACAGGTAAGTTAAGAATGTTAACCTGTAATCAGACCATTAATGAACATTATATTGGTGAAATATGGGCTTAAAGAAAAATATGTGTAATGCCTGCATAAAGGTTATTTTGAAAAGGGGCTTTTAATCTGACAAATGAGTCTCATTGAACACATTCTAATTTAATTAAATTAAACATATTGATTTAAATGCATCTTATAAAAAACAAATTCAGCTAAAATCTTTAGGGGTTTTCAGTGACTAAATGAGATGTGTGGTTTGCATAAGTGAAGTAACGTCTACTTAAAGCTAAGAGATGCATGATTCTTGACATGTGGCATGTTGTGTCTCAGCTGGCTGGAGGGGCCGTGTTGGCGGTGGGAGTGTGGACTCTGGTGGATAAGAGCGACTACATCAGTTTGTTGAACTCCAGCTTCTACTCAGCCTCTGCTTCCATCCTGATAGTCGCTGGAGTCATTGTGACTTTGACTGGAATAATCGGATGCTGCGCCACTCTGAATGAAAAGAGGACCCTATTGATTGTGGTAAGATGGTAGCTCCCACAAAAACACTGAAAAAATACAACACCTTAAATCAGTTAGCTTTTTGTTAAGCATGTGAAGTCAGATAGTCATGCACAAGCTCTGCATTACAACAGAACATGACTCTGAGAAGTGTGTGTTGAAAAATAATCCTTGGTGACCTTCTGTCTGGTGTGCATCCATTCAGGGTAGCCTGATATGTGAGGCATGTCTGTCAGATATGACAGATAAAGTCACGCAGAGTGTGTCTTTAAGAGTTTAGATATAGAGCTCAGCTCATGCCAGAGGAATGAGGAGCATCACAAGCGGCCTCTCGGGCCACAGAATGAGAGAGAGAGAGAGGCAGAAAGTCGCAGTGAGCAGGATACAATTCAAAAGCAAACCAGAACAAACTCTGTGACGTTATGTCTATTTTTATTTCCCCTTGGACCTCTGCCTTTTTAAAGCGACGCCTTCCCTTCGTCTTGTTGATTCATTTAATGGAACTATTACTTTTGATTCTTTCCACTTTATTTTCAACTTCAATCATATCCAAGCTTTTCCTTTAAATTCCATTCAGTCCCTAAATCTATTGAACAAATATAAAAATAAAGATGTCTGAGTTTGAATTGTTTTTCATGTAATCTGTTTTCATGTCTGTTCTGTAGTATTTGGTGTTGCTGCTGTGTATCTTTCTGCTGGAAATCACAGCTGGAGTCCTGGCTTATGTTTACCAACAACAGGTAAATTTAGCTTAGCTTCGCACATAGCTAGTAACTGGTTTTAATTCAGTCTAATATAATGTTGAACTGACAGTTCTGTGGACAACTACTTTCCCCTATAAATATTTTATCCTTATAGGGGATAAATCTATAAAGTCCTATGTCTTTCAGATCAAAACCAGAAACTAGAAAGATAAGTAACTCTGGGAAGGTTCGGTACTGTTCCACGATTTCTCCATTTTTGGATTGTTATTTTCCCTGCAGTCCCAACGTCTTAGAAAACATCTGTTCCTAAGTTACTTTATATTTTTTATATATTATCCTATTTCATTTTGGAAGTAGGATAATACTATTATTATATTATATTATCACAAGTTCCGAAACTTGCAGCTTGTCAATCACTTTAGTTAGGATGCAGAGTTAAAAATAAGTTGATAGTTGTTTTGTGAAGTGGGCTAGTGAAATTGTGTTTAATTGCAGTTTATGATTTTAAAAAAGTTGTTTTTTGGGGGGGAGTGGGGGGGTTATTGTGTCTGAGGTAAAAATTTGTTTGATGATCTAAAGTATTTCATGCTGACCTAAAAAAAAGGAAGAATCTGTAAGCTTTTTTATGGCAATGTACATATACCAGAATAAGCAAATTGATTGTTTTGAAAATGTAAACAAATGTATATTTTGTTTTGCATGCATTTAGAATTATGCTATCATGCAAAATTTGCTTTTCATTGTTAAAATCTAACTTTGTAGTGATTCTCTTTGCATGCTGTTTTCTGCATGTTCTTTTGGTTTTTCTTCTCTTTCTATTCTTTTCACACCTCTGTTTCCTTTCCCCACTTTGTCACTGCAGTGTTTCCCTTTCTGCTACCAGGTAATTTCTTAAGATGTGTTTTCTGTTTTGCCTCTGTTTCTCCCAGAAGTTCAGACATAATTCTAGTAAAAAGTTGAAATGCACTCCTAATGGTTTTGAATGTCATTGTTTTTGGGTTTAATGAGGAATTTGAAGTTTCTTTTTTCACAGTAAAATAAAATGTTAACAAATAACTACAATTAACTTTAAAGCAATATCTGAGTGTCTAGGTGTCAAATCGAATGATACAAAGGCAGGGGAAAAAAGCGGAGCGTTTGATTTTTTTCTTCCTACGCTCAAGTATTTCTCGTCTCTCACAGCTGGATGATGAGCTCAGACAGAACCTAAAGTTAAACATGCAGCATAAATACTTGCAACCAGGCCAGGAGAGCATCACACTGTCTGTTGACAAGCTACAACAAGAGGTGAGAACATTTGTTTCTACTACAGCTGCAAAAACTGGCTCAAATAAAATAAATACCTAGCAGAAATAACTATCCTCATCCTTAAAAGATTGAACGCAGTTTTAAGTAAAAAAATAAATAAATAAAAATCTTTCTTTGTTCCTCCCACTCAGTTTAAATGTTGTGGAAGTCACAACTTCTCCGACTGGAGAGACAGTGAGTGGATCCGGAGTGAAAACACTCAAGAGCTCGTTCCTGACAGCTGCTGTAAAACTCCCAGTACCCTCTGCGGTCGCAGAGATCATCCATCCAACATCTACAGGGAGGAGGTATAGCACCTCGCAAAACAGTCATAGCGCTTCACAATTACCAAAGTTTCTTTATTATTACAAACTTTAAAGTGTTTTATTGGGATTTTATGTGATATTTAACGTCTGGTGTATTGCTTTTTAACCTAACTCTGATTTAGAGTGTGTTTTACCAAGATCTTCATGATGTTGTTTGATCTCTAACTTACATCTGAGGCCTTCCAAGAACAATTGCATTCATACAGGGATTAAATTACACACAGGTGGACTCTGTTAAGTAACTATGTGACTTCTGCAATTCCATTCAGGAGCATCAGAGTAAAAAAGGTGAATAATGCAAATGAAAGCAAAGGTTGTCATATTATTTCTAAAGAATTTTAAAAATCATCTATCGTTTTACAGACGTCTCCATAACATGAATTCACATTGAATTGCATTGAAGTTTGAGGATGTAACATTAGAAAAAGTTTTGAGGAGCTAAATTCCTTCCTTGACTAATTGTTTCCGAACATTTTAGATCTTCATTTCATTCTGTTTTATTCCCATCCAGGGAGGATGCGTTGAGAAACTAGAGGATTACATCAGAAGCCAGTTGTACATTCTTGGGGGAGTGGGTGTTGGGATTGCATTTCTACAGGTAAAATGAGGAAAATACAAATGAGTATTCACAACCTATGAAATGTGAAAGAGGAACTAACAAGTTTTATACTTCTGTCTCCTTCCAGCTTGTAGGGATGATGTTCACCTGCTGCCTTTGTCGAAACCTGAAGGAAGATCTGTACTAACGTTGGACCCTTTTAATAACACATTCTTAACTGTGTAACTTTTGGTTGAATTATGTAAAACCCAACATTTCCCACAATGTTGCTGTAAAGTTGGAAGCTGCAATAATGATACCTGTTTTAAATGACAAACACCACAAATGTACTAATGCTGCTGGACAGCACCAATCTCTATTTCACAAGAGGAAATTCTAGTTATCTTACATTTTATGATAAAGTATGAGATTTAAATATACTTCTACGCAAAATAAAACACACAAAAGATAAATACTGTTGATAATCAAGAGGTGTCTTTATGTACCACAAGGAATTTAGTAAGGGCTGTGGAAGTCCCTCTCCTCCACTGTGCAAGACAAAAGTATTTTATAATTATGACGTTACCAGCTCATATAAATTGTATCTCGTAATTTTGCCTTAGCTGACTGATAATGATGTCATACTACCTCATCATTATGCTTTAGTATCTCGTAATACTACTATCTAATAAATGTATAGTGTTCTTATATTAAGAGAGAAGGCCACAGTTAAATTATTGTCATAATTCTAATGCATTCTTTAAGCTTGTTTAGTTGCAATGCGAATAAAATTGAATTATTCCCAACATCATTTTTAAGGCTTTTATTCTGAAATTATTTTTGCGGATGTTGTTGTCAGCTGACCTTACTTCCTCGTTAGGTCGTCTTTTTTTTTTGCACTTCTATTATCTTCTTTGGCAAAATAATAATAAAATGTCTGCGAAACCAACCTGCTTAATAGTGGCCAGCGCTTCTCCTCAAGGTGAGTCCACTGCGGCTTTCACTGCATAGTTCCGGAGTAGAGCCGTCATTTATGCAGCCTATCAGTTGTAATTCAACAATGTTATCCATGGTTAATTTAAACTGTAGCCGAATGTGCTGTTGTGGAGCATTATTGTCTTTTTTAAGTGTTAAATTGGTGTGTTTTATTCGTTCAGGGGTGTCCGCCAAATCCTTTCTGCACTGCTTCAGTCTTTGCAGCACAGCTTTCAATCTGCAGACCGCTACACCAGGGGTAAGAGCTTGAACATGAATGAATGAGTGAATGCCTAAAAAGCAAGTGCAAACGTTAAACAATGTCCTGAGTACAAGTACATCACAATGAAATATGTAAAAGCGCAATATTTCTTGCCAGTTATCTCAGAAGGCGAAGCTATATAATCATCTCATAGTGATATCCCAAATCTGTTTTTGTAATTTTGATGATTGTACAGATGATGAAAATCCAAACTTCAGAAAACTGGAATACTCTGAAAAAAGGTAATTAATAGAAACAAATGGACATTGCTGAAGAAGCTGGCTGTTCACAGAGTTCTGTATCCAAGCATATTAAAAGAAAATTGGCTGGAAGGAAGAAGTGAGGTAGGAAAAGATGCACCGCAACAGGGAGAACTTCAGCCTTGACAGATTTATAAAGCAAAATCTATTCCAGACACACAGACAAATATTAGACATGGGCAACATCAGAGAAAAGAACCAGGACTGTGGCATTATGGTCCAGAATCCTGTATTCAGATAAAAGTAAATTCTGCATTTCATTTAGAAATCAAAATTCCAGGGTTTGAAGGAAGATTGGAGAGGCAGCAATGGACATGTTTTGCATAAAAATTGACTTACTTTTCAGAAGCCTAACATTTGTGCTTGAAACAGCCATCTCTGATCGGTCTAATGTGATATTTGTACTTTTCTGAGACACTGAATTTTGGGTTTTCTTTACCTGGGAGATATATATATATCTTGTTAAACGTCTCAGTATATATACTGGCAAGAAGCATTGCACTTTTATGCAATGTTCTATTTTGAGATATCCTATGTGTGTTATCATAGTGACATCCTGCTACCCGCTAAGATGGTAAAATGATCTCATCCCTTCAGTTCAAAATAGGAAGGAAATTCATCTGGTGAATGAAATGGGTTTCTCGCCTTTTCTTTTCCAGCAAATTATTTTATTTTGTGAGCTCTAGCCCTTAGAAAGAAAAGATCTGGAACTAGTTGGTGAGAATGAGGAATCAGTAGGCTAATTAAGTTTGTCAGTTCATTCCCTCCTTAAAGGCTTTTTGATACAGGAAATTGATTTGAGTTTAGCAGCAAATTATGAGATTGCAATATAATACCTTCATGCAATACATCAAGTGGTATGTCTGCCATCTTGTTCATATTTTTAGTAAACTAAAACACTGTCAAAGAACAAGCACTTTGTTGATGTGTTTATATAACAAATAAATGTTTTTCTGATGCATAAATAAGATTTTTTTTGTACTTGACTTGCTGATCAGAAATGGTAAAGATTAAATTTGCAGATCTCGAATAAGATGTTTACAAAAACCAAAGTCTTTTCCACTAATAGAGTTTTCATTGTGCTGTTTATCTTACAGCTGCCAGTTTGATGTCAATACTTTGTCATCTGTTCTATTTTACTATGATTGTGTGTTTTATGGAAATACAGGGAAAGCCAATAGACTTTGTAGGAGTTGATGAAAGCACAGCGAGATGGGTGCAGGACTTTAATGTGAAGTCCTACGCAACACCAGCCAAACTCGAATCTATAGATGGTGAGAAGAGTTAATTCCACAACCCATCTGCTGCTGATATTGGTTGGACTCTGCTCAGTTATGATCCGCCGATCTTTTCCAAGGTGCTAGATACCAGGCGCTGCTCATCCCCGACTGCCCCGGAGCGCCGAATGACCTGGCACACAGCGGCTCCATGCACCGAATTCTCACACAGTTCATCTCCCAGCACAGTGAGTTCCAGACTTGTGTTAATGTCTTTGTTAACAGCCTCAGTGCTCGCTGTATTTTTGTTTTCTCCGCCTTGTGCAGAGCCTGTGTGTGCTGTTGGACAGGGCGTGTCAGCACTGTGCTGCGCCACTGAGGGGCAGAAGTGGATCTTCAGTGGTTACAGCTTAACAGGGGTTAGTCTTCTCTTACAGGGGGGATGTTTACTCAGGCTGATCACATGTGTACGAGCTATCTAGTAATCAATGTTTTCCTCAAAGCCGTCTGTGTTTGAACTGGTGCGTCAGCCCGACTTTGCCAATCTTCCCCTTATTGTGGAGGATTTTGTGAAAGACAGCGGAGGATCTTATACAGGTGAGCAGCTGAGCTGCACAGACACTAAACAAATACGATTACTGTTCCTCAAACCGCTTTAACGCTCATCTCCGTTTCCCAGCGAGTCAAGAAGACGCCATGCATGTAGTTGTGGACAGACACGTCATAACTGGACAGAATCAGCAGTCGACGTCACTGGCAGTGAATAATCTCATCCTCCTTTGTAATGCCAAATGAAAGGTCACTGTGTCTGGATTTGTTAGTAACAAGCATTTATCTTGAACAAATCTTTGAAGATGATGGGTTCAGCTGCAAATACATACACAACTGCTTGTTAAACTTCTCAGTAAAAAGTCTCAGATGCAACAAGAAACCCTTCAATTTTTTTCCAGATTTGTTAACTTTTTCCAAATTAGGGTTAAGTATGTTGTCTAAACCCAGTAACCGACAGGACAAAATAGCCTTTTATTTTTGACAAATGCATTAATCCAGCATGCCTTGTTTAAGGAAGGCCTGTTTGGTTGACTGTTAGCAATATTTGACATCTTGCCTGTAAACTCCCTCACCCTCATTATTCAGGTCATGGTTCCTCACATATTTCATTCTTGAAAAGCAGAGATACTTTCCAGACATTTAATGTTTGAAAACATGTTTTTTTACTATGTCACAGCATATTATTTTGCTTACTTTTTTTTTTTTTTTAAAGAAAACAATATTCAGATCTCTTTTACAATACATCAGTAACAAAATGTGAGAAGTCAATGTGTGTGAAAACATTCCTGGAAACTGTAGTTGTTACAGCCCTGAACATCATAATTTCTGAACTGTACAAATTACAAAATCATAAATTAACACAAATGAAACAAATCTGAAGTACCAATGTTTTCTTTAAGTGCTTTTTCGAAACAAACTGTCCATGTTTTCATGAACCTCAAAACAGCTGATTATTTTCCAGATCGACAATTTTTTTTGTCGCATTATTTTCTCCAGTTCAAAGAGGCAAAAAAAAAAGATGTACAGACACCAAAAACACTGTTTCCTTTATGAAAAAGTCCAATGTTTACAGGAGATCATAGAAATAATCCAGTCCTTGTCCCATTTCCCATAAAGATAATCCTGTTCCCAGCTCGGTAGCCAAAGAAATCCTCATGTGGATTGACTGCAAAAAAAGTTACATAAAATTTTTTTAAATTACAAATATTTTACATTTCTTTACTGTTATAAACATAATTTACACTATAATAAAAAGAAGTTTACCTTCAGTGAAGGATAGTACACCACATGCTTTACAGCACTGCTTCTGGGGAGAAGGGAAAAACTTTTATTTAGGAATGCTTCTCAATGTTGAACTTTTTCAAGTGTTTTTTCATTTATTTATTCAGTACCTTTTGTAACTGAAGTGATGCTCAGCAGAGTATTCATCCCAGATCATCTTTGGTCTTTGTTCTCGCAAAATCTCAATGTACCTACAGAGATCATCCGGGAAATGGAAACTGTTAAGAGCTCCTGAATGTTTTTCCTCATGCTGCATTGGAATTCTCTTAGCAGTTGGAACGGATTTACCCCAGAGAACGATCTGGTAGCAAACCATGCAATTTAACCAAGGTACTTACTACGAGCAATACAAGTCAGGTAAAAATGTTCAGCAGATATAAAAATGTTGAGGTTTTGTAATGTAAAACATTAAGATTAAAAAAAAAATTGAACTTTTTCTTCCTTTAATGAGACATTTATCTTGCATTATTCAACTGACTGAACAAAAAATCTGTTAGGGTGAGAAAAATAAGGTATGGTGAGCTTGTTGCATAAATGGCTCCACCCTTATGCTAACATTTTGTTAAAGCACCATTTGATTCAGTTCTAGCATTCAGTCCAGCAATAAATTAAATATTTGAACTAATCCTAGAATAACTTGATCAACATTTGTTTAGTCTGC
The DNA here is from genome assembly GCA_903066815.1 of Brachyrhaphis roseni. Classification (NCBI taxonomy): domain Eukaryota; kingdom Metazoa; phylum Chordata; class Actinopteri; order Cyprinodontiformes; family Poeciliidae; genus Brachyrhaphis; species Brachyrhaphis roseni. The sequence continues at coordinate 3,437 of CAEFZY010053740.1, read as the reverse complement.
AGAGAGGTCACGAAGGATTGAAATAATTTGGTCCAGGAGCCAAATTTGACCTGAAATGTAATTAATTATATTTGGTCAAACAGGTAATTCCACATCCCATTACCTGTGTCAGTTAGCTAGGGTAAACTTAGCTTATCAATTAGGGTTAGCCCCCCCTCCTCTGATGACATTCAATGGCAACCTTTGTATACTTTAGTAACTGAGATGCAAAATAAGTAACTGATAGGAGTTTCTGAACAAGTCATTTCTCTGGTTTTGCAGCAATAACTAAATCCTGATGGGCAATTCGATAAAAACTGAAACAAGCTCATTTAATCAGCAAAGAACCAACGGTTCTATCTCACCTCCCACCCAGGACTGGCTCTGTCCCTTGGCTTGAAAAATCAAGGCCATACAAATTCACTCCAAGCAGGATCTTTTGTCTCCACTGAGTGTTTGGTGCAAGCTGCAGAACACAGTCTCTGATCCAGGGCAGTGGCGAGCTTGGACCCGGTCTGTTACAACAATAAAAAAGGAAAGGGTTAATTTCTTAATTTTCTCTGCCTGCTTTCAGAAAAATCCTCCCATCTATGAACTCACCTGGATCCACTAGAGTAGTCGTAGGTCATGAGGCTGAATCCATCAACAACAGGGGCCAACTCATCGAACTCCTCCCTGCCAAACATCCCTGGGCTCCCCGTACTGATAATTACACAAAAAACTTTTTTTTTTCTTTAGCTTGGAACAGTTTAAGGTTTTGTTTTACACAAAAGTAGTTGTTGAATGTAAAATAATTAGATTTACCTCGTCACAGCTGGTGGGATAACTAGTATGCAGTCTAACTTTTTAGCATTTAAAGTCTCACACACATGTTTCACCAAATGAACAAGCTCCCTGTTAATAAAAGAGATTAAAAAATGTTTAATCAAATCAAAATGTTAAGAGTTTTCCAATATCCCTTTTCAAAACAGCAACTCGCTTTCTCTTGTTCCCGCCCAGCTGACTCCAAAGCTCCAGGGTAAATCCATCGAAACTCTCCGTCTGAAAGGCCACAATGTTCCCATCAAACTCATATTGAGCAAACGACAAAATCGCAAAGAGTTACAAGATAAACTTAATGCATTTATTACCTTAGCAACATCTACTAGTTCACCTGACAGCTCCTCGATTTCATCCTCACTCCCAAACACGCTCATGTAATCCTGGTAGGACCAGCCGTCAAACAACACTCTGGGGACTGGATATAAATAGGTTGAGAAAACCATGAAACAACCTCCCGATATCAAACTACATCCAATAACAGAACGCCATCTGCTCACCCATCCTGACTTTTTTGTTTGACTTGCGTACAGCTTTGACCCAGCCTGGAGAGACAAAAACATGTTTTTTTTTTACTGTATGAAAATGAGCAGACATTTAAAATTTGGCTGTCAGTGAAGTGAATTATCTACCAGCGTCATGATCATGGAGTCCTGTAACGTCAAACGTCCCAGGAGCTCGTCGGCGGAGCTGAAGCCAAACTGGAGAGACAGACGACAGCTTGGAGCCAAACTGCTTGGCGATATCATAGCCATGGGAGTTCCACTGCAAGATGATAACAAATATGAAACAAGAGAGGACTGGTCTGACAAAAATGAACCAATATGTGTCCACTGGTTTGTCATAGAGTATGTGGAAAGGACTCAAGAGAAAGGGAAGTGTAGCCTTAAGAAAACCACAGATTTGCATCTCTAATTGGAAAAAATGGCCTCAATTTTCTATGAAACATAAATATTGGACTTAAACAATAGAAGGTCTTGAGGTGCGATGAGCCCAGATTCACCTCTTCGCAGAGCAAGGGGAAAATTAGGACAAAAAGAGAGGCACATAAAGTTAAGAAAAACACTGTTCATCTTCATAACTGAATTGTTTCCTGATTGTTCAGCAAAGCTTCAAGTACAAGATGTTCCTTTCCACCACAGATTCAGTTTGATTTATTATCCGTAAACACAAGACTCCTGGTAATTATCTCGACACCAGGTCGGTGTCAAAATAATAGACATTTAATTGCATTTCATCAAATAAGTCCTCATAAAACTCAAACCTAAGGCAAACTACTTCATCTAACTAAAGTTTCAAAACATGCCAAACTTTTTTTTTTTCAAGCATTACTTTAACTCTATAGAAAATTTAAAGTAACTTACAAAAGACTGATAAGTTCTATAATTCTCATTAAGAATTTAAGAGCTGCTAATAATATCCATTTGTCTAGGTTATAAGTGTAGGCAGAAATCTGATTCCTTTTTGGCCGCGGCAACAACCACTTAACACCAATTAAGATACACATTTGTTTAGATAGAGACTTACAGGCGTGATATATCCCAGCACTGGTCCTTCAAATGTCTTCTTGATATGAGCACAGTATCTCTTTTCTTCCTTCACTATGTCCTTCCACTGCACCTCTGTCACAACAAGGCCTCTGTCCAACACAGGCAATTCATTTGGAGAACTCTGAAAAGCGAAATAAAGAAAGAAAACCGTTTGAGGCTTTGAGCAAAAGCATCGAGTGTTTACACTAAGCAGTTCTTAATTCACAGGTAGAGAGCAGCTGCTACTTACCTGCGCTTCAACTTTCTGCGACTTCTTTGAATCCGTTTTTGACAGAGTGGCACCGACCAGCCAGCAGAAAGAGCTGGCATGTAGCAGAAATATCAACATAGACTTCATTTTGTTTTTAAATGTCAGTTAATAATTATCTGGCTCAAGTATGTCAGTGCAAGTGTTTTCTTCCTTCCTTCCTTCCTATCTGCCACAGATGAAGCAGATTAAAAACCATGTCCTGCTGTGTGACGTCACGTGAGACAGCGACCGCAAACGGTAAAGTCAACATTCACCCCTTTGTAAAGGAAAAAACAATAAACGCGTTTATATGATTTAAAACCTAGCGTCACCACAGCTGGGTAACTTCCGCGTCTAGTGGTTTTCAAAATAAAGGTTCTGACCAATCACAGAAAGATATCTTCCCAGTCGGTAGGGGGCAGTGTGGTGGACTTTAAAACCGGATGATAAAAGTCAAAGCAGGCTGCTGATATATTGGTTTCATACAGTAAAGAAGAAATCAAATCTATTATTAAACAAAGGGTTAAGGAAAAATGGCAGAAGCAGTGGGAAGAAGATAGAACTGGTAGGTGGCTTTATAGTATTCAAAGAAAAGTTGGTGTAATGAGGAGAACAGGACGAAGTAGAAAAGAGGAAACAGTTATATCCAGGTTACGCTTTGGACACACAGGATTAAATAATGTATTATTTAAAATGGGAAAACATCCAACAGGAAATTGTGATTTTTGTTTTCAAGAAGAGACAGTTAAACATGTTTTGTTGTCTTGTACTAAATATTTTGTGGAGAGAAGGGAATTAGTATGTCGTTTACAAGAAAATAAATTACAGTTAAATATACAAGATATTCTGGATAAATTATC
>CAEFZY010053725.1:0-107809 GCA_903066815.1 Brachyrhaphis roseni | reverse complement strand
GGTTCGATTCCCGGCCCGGGGTCTTTCTGCATGGAGTTTGCATGTTCTCCCTGTGCATGAGTGGGTTCTCTCCGGGTTCCTCCCACAGTCCAAAAACATGACTGTCAGGTTAATTGGTCACTCTAAATTGTCCCTAGGTGTGAGTGTGTGTGCGTGGTTGTTTGTCCTGTTTGTCTCTGTGTTGCCCTGCGACAGACTGGCGACCTGTCCAGGGTGTACCCCGCCTCTCGCCCGGAACGCAGCTGGAGATAGGCACGAGCACCTCCCGACCCCACAAGGGATAAGGGTGCAAGAAAATGGATGGATGGATGGATGGATGAATAGAAGCATCTGAAAGTATTTTTAATAAACATTCATTGTCTGTTTTACTCATTAGGGTTTAACTGCACTGCCCTGCTGTAGTGCCCAAAATATAATTTTTTTATTACCCCTCCAGGGGGTCTTTTGTGGGCTCTAGTGTCCCTTATATGCAAGTAGGCTGACAGGAAAGGGGGAAGAAATGCGGCAAATATCGCCGGGTCAGGGAGTCGAACCCGCAACCGCCGCGTCGAGGACCCAAGGACTCCAAGCGTGGGTCACGCTATCCCCTACACCACCACGGCACGCCCCCAAAATATTATTTTGATGTCTACTTTAACTGCCTATCATGGCAGTTTAGTTCTAAAACCTTTTCTACATTCAGTTTTCTTGCACACACCAAGTCGTTTAGATCTGAAAACTCCATTAAGTATAATGCTATGCATGGTCTGGGTAGAAGGGAAGGAAGTCCAAATACACCAGATACCAGATAGGTATCTTCATTCAAGTTGGTATCTTCATTCAAGCTAATAATGTTAGGCAAAACATTCAGGACAACAATTTCAAAGGAGAGGTTATTGATTTTTTTATGCTGACAGAGAAGTCACAAAAATAACTTTAAAAACAGAGTAAAACAATAGACTTTCTTGCCAGAGAAACTTTTTGCTCAAAAACAATACTAGTAGTAAAACAGCAGAGTCTACTGTATGTTATTACACTTTGACATGAATCAACAAGCATTAAACCTTGAGAACGAGCAGAGATGGGCTTTTTTCAAATGTTGGGTTTGTTATGGGCATAGGAGAGGATCTTCAGCTGCATGCATTTCTCTCCAACATCCATTGATCAAACACTGGTGAAAAGATGATGCACCATCCTCCCAGCACTTTACCAATTTTCTTTGAACACAGGGTGAATATTTAAATGATTAAAAATAGACTTCACTGGCTGATTGTAACCATGGTAATCATGACTGGCAGTGAGTGAAATTAATTTATTTCTTCCTTCTTGTCTTAATCAAAATTCGCTCTACCTTGATCAGCAGCCGAATGGTCCCTGTGGCCTTATGGGAAAGGTAGTACCAGAAGGACAGCTTGCAGACAGCACTTGACTCTTTCCACACAGAACTCCTTATATGGGCTTTGTCGCCCTTCAGCCCCACCGGGGTGGCCTCCAGATAGACAAAATGGCCTGGAAGGTAAGAGAAGACAAGACAAGATGAAGGAGAAAAGCAACAAGATGAGATTTTTAGAATCTATTACAGCCACTGCAAAAATTGTAGCAAGGTCAAGGAGACTGAAAGTGTGGGGGGATTGAGGGCTAAGGGTCACTGCGTAATCATGAACACGTCTTTTAATGTGCCACTGGCTTTTGTAAAAGGGTAGCTCAAGGTTATTTTGTTAAGGGAAATCCATAGAGAAAGAAGAAACGTTTTAACACAGCTGAATTTAAATGAAAAGAAAGCATCTGGGAGCAACATCTTACTGTCTGAAAAACATCTGTGCACTGCTTCAAATTAGTTTCATCTGTGCCTTGAATAATTTAAAAGGCATTTTTCTGCTTTATTGCTTTGCAAGAGCAAAAGTGATCGTCACTTTCTTTTATTTGATTGTGCTAATTTTTCACTTTCAGTCATTTACAATTACACCCAGGACTACGTTAACAATGATTTCACAAATTACCTGGCTGTCAGTAGCTTCAAGTCTGAATTTTTCTTCTCCAAAACACAACCACTTTCCTTTTCTAAAAAGACAGGAATTAACAGATGCTACTGTAACAACTATCACACTTTTCTGGGATTCTCCTCTTCTGGGATAAAGGATCATTTTAAAAAGCAGGTGTTATGAAATTGCAGTTGGGATGAACCTCAATTGAGGTTCACTCCAGTTTGAATGAACTGATTGGTTTTCCAGAAAACAGAACGCAAATGCAGGCTCTGCTGGGAGAGCATGCAAAATCTAGCAGGCCTGAAAAACTCACATTAGTGCTGAGCATCACGCTACCATGCTATTGTGCAATTAATGTTTGTTAAATAACCATAACAAGGCTTGCGATTTTGATGGTACTCTAGATAGTAGGTGCATCTTTCTTTTTCCTTTTTAGCTTTAAAGCACAGAGAGAAATGTAATCAGGAGAGAGTGGTAAGATTAAATCAAATAATTTCTTGGTTGACTTAAATACATAAATTGTTATCTGATGCAATATCACATTTACATTATAAAATATACTTTTTTCAGCTATTGTCAAATGCTGTTGAAATAGTATGATTGTGACCTGTATTTCTTTAGTACCTTTTAATTACTATTAGTATGTGTGTTATGTACACACCTGGATCTAAGTGTCACTTTTCATCATTTCATGTATAAACAAAGTTTAATTGCAATAAATCTTAACTTGTCTGTTGCATAAAACTGGCTGTACATATACTGTTTGCACATTTTTGAGTTCTCAACTCATAGTTTTTATACTTATACCACACAAACAATTGTGTGGTATAAGCATAATGCAAATTAATCAATGTAAAGGCTGAAAAATAATTATATGAATTCACAATGATTTTAATGTTAAAGTATCTGCATTTCCCTTGAATTTCCTTGAGTGAGTTTTATACTTTTACCAATTATCTTTCCAGTGCTACTCATCAAGGTAACTTCCAAGTTAGCTGGACTCCTTACTCTGCGCCATTTCTGGATTTCTTGATTCAACAACCACCAAACCACAATCTGCATCTGTAGCTCCACGACTGGCAACCTAAAGTCTCCTCTTCTTCACTACCTTTCTACTTGTCTCATGAGTTATTTTTGCATGAGTCAGAAACTTGGCTAAAAGCACACCAATTTATATTTGCAAAATAAGTTTCTTCATGGTTAAAATCATTATAAAAATTATGTTTTGAGATTAGACAGACTAATTTTGAAAAAATTACAAGCTGAAATGCAAGCATCTGTTGTATGCTACTTTTAAACTACAAAGAACCAGATAGTAAGCTTTACTATTCATTTGGGTTAATACAACACACCTTTTTAATGAGATTTCAGCTCTGAATCAATAATCCAAGTTTCCATTTTCAGAAAATTCACATACTGTGAAAAAGCTCATTGACTGACTTTGTGATTTGAATCAAACTGTAAAGATACATCACCAGAGGACAGCAGATTTATTTTTGAAAATCTAAAACAATATTCTAGCTCTAACAAATTGAACCACATACCGTTTTCATCCATCAGCGTGTGATCATACGGCGGCCGTATGCTTTGAACAGATCCGGTACCGAGAGCCCAGTCGAAGTTATCAGCCAGCGAACTCTTCCAGCCACAGCGACCGTTCTCAAACGAGCAGGAGGTGCCACAGTCCTCCTCGTCCGTACCATCGGTGCAATCGTCGGTGAAGTCACACATCTGCTCTGGAGTATAACAGCTGTCTTTTCCACAAACAGAACCCCCTGGAGGACAGAACCCTGGAAAAGAAGACAAGACAATTCAACAGTTTCATGTGTTCATATTTTTGCAACCAAAATTTGTTTACTGTGAAGGTCAGTCTCTGGTCTAACTAAAGACATTTTGTGTCAATATTAGATGTGAGGTGCAAGATTGTCTATTTCTGCCTGTATGCAAGATATTTAAGTTACTATCAGCTCAAAACATCAGAAATTACTAGCGATATCCAAGATGCAGCCAAGCATGATGAGAGATGCTATTAATAAAGTTTGTTTTCATGTGCAGAGTGGTGAAAAATGTATCCAAATCCACATAGAAGTCTGGGAATGAAACTCACCCAGCTGAAGTTTATATTCAGTAGAATAATGAGTTTCACATCAACAACCTTGAGAACAACAGAACGGAATACATTTCATGTGATTTAATTTCAACCCTGACACAAGAGAAGCTGTTTCCTTTTTTTTATTTGTCAATTTGCAGACAGTCTTGCAATAGACAGCAATTTCTATAACTGTAGTTAAAATGTCCATTGTTTAAACTGTCAAACTTCACATCTAAGAGTTTGGAAAAGAAATAGAGAAATCTGGACTCTAAAGAAGCAACTTTGTGCGTTTCACAAGATTAAACATCATCCCAGCAGTGCAGTAAACCCTTAAGGGCACCCCTCTGCACACAGCACTGTAGTTTCCTTAAGGAGCTTAGAAAGGACACAAGAGCATGGGGCTTTAAGCTCAAATCACTGTATCATTGATGGCGATACTTGGAAGGGGACAGTGGTGGGGGATCTGCTTCTTTTGGAGCCAAACATTCCAGCAGGGTCAGCGCTTAGCCTTAGGGTGGGGGAAGTGTTAGAAAGGAAGAAGGGTGGTCTCTGTAATTAAAGGAGAAAAAGGGGTATAAGTCCTTCCTAATCCTTTGTTCCTCTTGAGGTGCACAGAACCAGAAGCAATGTGACCCAACAAAAGAAACACAGGAAGCCAGGAAGAGACAGCTCCTGACTCCTGACTGTCCCCTGCCTACCTCTGAGGGGAATTAAATTAGAGAAAAATCATATTTGTCCAGGGAGTTCACTCAGACATCTTCTACATCAGTCACCACTACAATATTTGGTGCTCTTTTAATTTAACTCATGCAAAAGGGGAGAAAATCCATCCCGTAATGGATGGATTTTAATTGAGCTCTACATTTTAATCAAAAAAGGTAACCGAATCATATAAAATAAACTGATTACCCAAAGGATTTTCAACCGTATTTATCTGACCTATGAATTATGCAGCTTGGGGTAGGCCTCTACAAACTTTGCACATGGAAAGACTGAGATGTTAGTCAATTCTTTTTTCAAAACTATCTTCAGTCAGTCAGATTGGAGTGTTTATGAACAAATGTTGTCACAGATTCTCCATTGAAACTCTGGAGTCAATGTCCTACTGGAAGATAAACTGTCTCAAACTCTTTTTTTAAGATTACCCAATATTTGGCTCAATTTTTTAACCGATTACCCTGTTGTGAATTAAATGCATATTCCACAGGATGATGCTGCCACCACCATGTTTCTCTACTGGCATGGAGTAATCAGAGTGCAACTCTCACAGCATCCATAAGTCTTTTAATGGTCATTGAAATTACTTTTAAAAGCAATTGGTTTTTCTAGGTTATATTAAGTGAAGTCAGAATAAGTCACTGAGATCATATTTTCACCACAATTCTTTTATCTAAGTTTAAATTATGTATACATACTTTTGAAAAGCACTATTAGAAAAATCTCTTGAATAACAACATACTCATATTACAATGAATGCTTTCTTTTAGAGTATGCCAGAGAAAAAAAGACAGTAGGAGAAACAGTTTTGTTGGCACACACCACCGCACCTTCTCCTGATGGTCTTCTTCCAATTATCAGCAAATGTAATAAAATGCTTCCAGGAGCTTCATCAGACAGAGACTACTGCAGTCTGTTTTAACAAGATGGTAACGGCCTAAACAAAGAATTTATAAAACATTTGGTGTGCTATATTGCTTGCTTCAAATTTTCTCAATTTTCTCTTACAGTGTCACATTAACTATACAAGCACACTGACATCCTCCAGTGCACGCATACATGACTACATAAAAAGGAAAACAAATTTGCATGTTAATCATGAAAGTCATATAACATTTTTATCATCCATAAAGTGCCTGTATTATTATGAGCACAAACACAGAAACTGTGGGGTGCAGTCGACCTCAGCGCTGAATCATGTGATGGTATATAAATTGAAGCTGTGGCAGAAAAAGCCCCTGAGGAGGGATAGTCTGTAATTACAGTTCCTGCTGCCTCTTGTCTCATCAGTATTACTGTACACCCTGCCAACACATAGACAGAAAGAGCTGGATTCAGCCACAACTCTACTCCCTGCTGGCTACTCAATTACTGAGAGGGCCATGGATTGTAGCTCCAGTTCAGTCTTTAAGTGATGTTTTCTTTATTTACTCTCTTTGTATTTCTTTTCTTTACCTAGTATATCCTCCAATTTTATTACCAAAATGTATGAAAAAGCGATCAAATAGATTCACCTTTCATCTTAGCATAACCTCATTGTACAAAGTCAAGAAAAATCCAGACTTGGATATATTTATTTCATGTAAAAAAAAAACAACAACAACAACAACAAAAAACAGTTTTGTATTTTCACAAACAAGAGTGATTGGCGATGCTATGATCTTCCTTCTGGCTCTGATTGGTTGTTTTTTTTTATTGAGAGTGAAACATTTCTGCAGATGGTAGTAGGACCACAGGGAGAAGTTGGAGGAGCACAGATTGTTTGCCTCATAGTTTTTTTGAGTGATAAAATATTGTGATATTATACTGTCACAATATAGTGACAATTCTGACAAATATGTAAAAAAAAGCATTTTTTCTTATATGTAAGAGTTACCTACTGCTGCATTAACTCTTTATGTAGCCAGTGATGTTGTGGCCATTCTGAAGACAGAGAAAACCCCATTGCCAAAGACATCCAGCTGATTACAGAGTGAGGCAATAAACTGTGGGTCTGACACTTTTGTAATTACCCAAATTAACATAAAGTTATCAATACTGTTCTAGGTAAAAATGAGAGTACTACTGAAAAACAAGAAAATGACCAAAAACACTGACAGCATTAAAGTTTCAATCTTTAGTATTTATAAGCCCTACAAATAATTTTTCCTCATATTGAAAACAAAAGCTGGAAAACACAATTAATAATCCCTTTGTAAATAAATTAACAGAGGCAATAAATCTGCTGGTGTTGCTGGAAAGTTTCCCTCATAAAACATGTGAGTAATGTTGGAGAACTTACATAGGACTGAGACACAGAATGTGAAAAGATTAATTTACACTGCTTGGATGATATTCCCCTACAAAACTTAGTAAATTGTTTCATAACGATTGCATAAACCAGATTGTTACTGTGGGAATTTCCCAGCAGTTGTAATTTTCCGACTGCCAAAATTTCCCTGGCAAAGACCGCTCACATCTACAGAGAATTGAGACCGTTCCTAAAACCAGAAAAAACGTTTAATTGGGCTCTTGTGATATCTTTAACACGTTAGCACAAATTTTTAAAATGTGTGATTAGATTGAATATCTGTCCTTAAGGAAACTAAATGTGCAGCTATTAAATGAAAATGTGATCTTACCAACGTCAAGGCATGCAAACAGCTAATCAGTTCAGAGGACGACTGAGCAACAATAGTAAATGTTTTATTGTTATGCTTTTAGGGGACAGATGGTCCACTGTTGACTCAATCTATCAAAACTAACGTGCCACTTGTAAGGACTGCAGTTTTCCGTTGTTAAGAAGCGGTCAAAGGTCACAGCTATTACCTGGAGACATCGCACACCCACTGTCTCACCGGATTTTATAGAGCTTAATAAAACAGCAGAAGTTTTTACTTGACACTTATCAGAAAGCACATGCAGCATTAGGGTTTCAGTGAGTGTCCCCTCATTAACTCTTCTATATATCAAGCAATTGCTCTAAGGGCAGCCAGCAACCTCAAAAAATAATTCTGACTATTTTAAAAAGTATAAGGTTGATTAAAGTATGTCTGCCATATCACTCAGTGTGTAGCACAACATTGTCTAACAACTAAACCTTTTTAGTCTCCATGTATTTAACAGAGTTAAACACATAGGACATGCTATCCCTACCATAACCTTTAGTAGTGGCAGAATCAGGATTCTGCCACAACATTGCTTTTAGTTCAAACAATCAGAGTTGATTGTTTGAGGTACACAGGGGGCTATCCAATAAAAAAATCTTAGAAGCTTCAAAAAACTTGAGACTGAGACAGAGGATCACCTCTGGAAAGACCTGCAGTTTTCTGTTAACAGATGCCCTCCAAGATAGTGAAAATATTCAGAATCTCAATGTGCAAAACCCAAATACTTGAAGGTTGTTCTACAACCTATTATATTATATAAAGAGATATATCTAAACCATGTATTTTCTTTTCAATCATGCATTACTTTGTGCTGATCATTTACATTAAATCTCCCAAAATGTATTCATATCTTATGCATAAAACTTTGCAAAAAGTTGCAAAGTTTTATGCATAAGAATACTTTTGCAATCCACTGCATGTTGCCACGCTTTAAATGAGCTGCTGCACTCTGGACAGTTTGTGATGCAGAAATGATTGATTTAGACTGACACTCCTAGCAAATGTGTAGTTAAGACAGCGTCACCGTGGCAACTCGGAAAATGGGAAAAAGATAATCTGCTAATCCAATTCAAAAGAACTGTCAGGAATCACACCTGAGAGAAACTCTGAAGACCGAAATCATTAATTTCACTGATCATGAGAAAAGATTTCCCAATCTAAATCCCCTCTATGACTTTTTTTAAAATGTAGTTTCAAAAAGGAAAAGGCTGCATGTTAATTTTAATGTATTCTGAAGTGAACTTTACCTGTTGGAGGAGCAGAAAGAGGAGCGCTATCTATTACCAACACTGACGGAGAGAGGAGGCATCCTGGAGAGAAGGTGATATCGTCCAGACAGATGTCTCCCTTTTCGCTGCGTCCCACCTTCCCTTCAAACACCACCTGGAAGTCTGCAGAGGAGCTCAGCTGGAGATCCTTCATTTGCCAGTAGTTGCCCTGATCTCCAGTCAGGTTCAGCAGGAGGTGAAAACTTTCCTCAGTTTTAGTGAAAACACTGAGGGTTCCAATACCGTCTCCAGACATGTGATAGTAGAAACGCATCTACCCAGAAAAACAGTAAATCTGTCAAGAACTGAATGCATCCTTATCATATTTATGTAATTTAAACAGGTTTTATGTTGCTGTCCATTTGTGTATTGTGCCGACACTTTGTTTTAGATTTCATCACAAATATTTAGATTTTCTTAACATTTTTTAGTGTATCTGACTCATATAAATGATTTTTATTTAAACAATTTAAATAAAACGTGACTTTCCTTTCAGTAACAGCAACAAATCCAGATCTGTCTATGTATGTATTTATAGTTAGTATATACAATTTCTTTTTTCATACATTTTTTTGTGTTTAAAAAAGAAAGGGGTAAATCCAAATTTCCATTTTTTGTCATTATTTATAAATCAAATTCTGATTATAATAATTATACAAGAAATTATAAATAATAAAGAAGAAAAACAGAACTGTTTATACTTGTCATTTATTTCAATTTTTTTTAAGAAATATTTTATATTTATTTCTGTGTTTACAATGCATGCATGCTTTTGAATTTTAGTGTCTTGGATTTTTTTTTCTATTTCTTAACTGCATGACAGCATTTTTTCATAATACTTTATGTTTGATTACAATTAATTTCTTGTAATGTTTTAATCTAACTAATCTGTCTAATTTCTTTAAAAATGCAGATATTTTAACTAATTACTCATTTAATTTAAGTCTTTCAGGGTTAGCAAAGCTAACTGATTGCTTTTATATCGACTCAGTCAATTTAAAGTCTAGTTGCTCTTTTTCCAGCTTACTTCTTTAATGACACAAAAATAATGTATTTGTCCAAGATTCAGATTTGAAACACTGATGCTTTTTGGGCGTCCACTGAAAATGGAGGCATTTTCAAGAGCGACTGGTCTTCTGCTGTCTACTTCATAGAAAAAGAAGACTTTCTCTCCTCTTTACTTCCCTGCTCCATCTTTCCTTCATTTTCATTCCTGCCTTCTCGCTGACTTTATGATGGATTGACAGGTCAGGATGGTGATAAGGTGCACTCAACACAGAGCCAGCAGGGCAGTCAATCAAGAAATCAGTCCTGATGGAGGCCGACAAATGCTGGCACAGAGTTTTGAATAAGTGCATCAGCAAATTTTTTGTTGTCATTTTTATGCTATTTTACCCCAGAAATCTCACATGAGATTGTAGGTGCTTTATACCTGCACATCAATCTATGATTTATCATTTTTGAGCAAAGTTTGGGAGAATGTGTTTTCAAAATTTTATCAAGCCAAGTCAAAACGGAAAGAGACAGCTTTACTATAGATTATCAATGGCAAAGCATGCTGATATTATTGGATCTAAGTATTAAGTAATAAGCAGTAATAGAACATTTACTACAGACAAGTATATATATGTTATAATATATTTACCACCAATGACAAAAAAATATATATATATTTTCACTTTTCTGCAAAATTCACCAACTACACATTTTTTGTTAAGTAGTAAGTGCAAGTAGTAGTATTTCAAAAGAGCAGAGGAAATCTTATGTTTTTTGAACAGTAGCAATATTTATTGTTAATCTGTTGCTAAAAGATGAGCGCGTTTTCTGGTAACCAAGTGACACGAAGTAAACATCTGATTTTTACTTTTGCAAAAGTAAAAATCAGTGGGCAATGCATTAACATTACCACCAACATTCCCAGTGCACTGCCTGCATTAGTAGTAGCTACTTTCACATTAGCAGTAGACTTTTTCCTAAAATAAGCTTTTTAACTATTTTGTTTATTTATTAGCCATGTTTAGTACACTGAATGGACAAAGTCAATGTAAGACAACATGCTAGTTATACCCCACATGCCACTGGCAGCATTTAGGCTAACATTAGCGTCTTGGCTAATTTTAGCTTATACACTAATTTTGACATTCTGAATAGAGTACGTCCATGTTACTCGACATGCTTGTGTCTCTCCACATGCTATTGAGTACATTGTAGCTTACTTTAGCATTGATGCTAATTTTTAGCATCAGAACCCTGGGTTCCAACCGACGGGCACATTTTGGCAAGCCCCGTTTAAATTTCTACATAAATTTTCAAGTGTATACCCGCTGCCACTCGAAATTTATGCAGATGACATCCAGCTTTTCCTAATTGATGTCAGGAGAAATCAATTGATCCCTCAGCCAATTGATGTTCCTTTCAAATGTGTTTTAGATTAAGTCATGGATGGGAACTCAAACAGGACAAAACTGGAGTTTTAAAAATTTGTAATGGCTCATTAAAACACAGAACAAAAAATAAAACCTTTAGATAAATAACAAATCTTCTCATCAGGCTTGATTTTAGTTTAATTCCTTATCTCTTCTCTCTCTTTCTTATCACTTTTGGTCCAAATTGGCAGAATAAATTTTTGCAATGCTCTACTCTACTAGTACTTTCTTGAAAAGAAAAGATCACCCTCTAAAATATGGAGAGAGCTCATGTTACACAAATTTTACTCTATGAATGAGTTTTCTTTAGATGTTAGCATTGATTTTAAGCTGCTTATTGTGACTTTTCTTTAAAAAGGAATGTTTGTATAGTTAAGTTATGACCATCTGATGTCAAAATTAATTTTAGAATCTGTACTACAAATGTGGATTTACCTTGCACTGTGAACTCCTTCTGCTCAGTAAGGGTCCAATCACACGGGCGGCGTCACCCACCGCCTGAGGGAATGAGCTCTCCAGGTAAAGGTAGTGTCCAGCGGGATCTCTCAAGGTGTGGTCACTGGATGGGCCCGTTCCTAGAGTTGGGGTGCTGCCTGCTTTGATCAGCCAGTCAAAGTCGTCTTGTCGGCACTGGCGCCAAGAGCAGAGGTCAAACTCAAAATCGCAGCGTCCACTAAAGCCCTCTGAAAGACAACAAGCGGAAAAGAGATATCAACATAGGTTTTCAAATGATTTGGGAATTAATCTTTCCTCACAGACAACAAATGTAAAGTCTCACTGCAGATGAAAGGGTCCTCATCTGAATTATCCCCGCAGTGGTTGATGAAGTCACACAAATTGTCCTGAGGGATGCAGTGGCTGTTAGCGCAGGCAAACTGCTCTGATGTGCACGGCTGGCCGGATGGAAGAACGTGGTAGCAATCCTGGAAGCTGACATCATCTATCACAACATCCCCCATGTAGCTGATCCCTCGTTTCGCCCTGAACACCACCTGATGGAGAATAATTCAAGGTTGTGTCATTTTCAGGAATGTTGAATAAAGAGATACAGGGCAGTAGAAACCTGTTATTCCTAATTTCCTGTGGGTTCCGTGAGAAATAATTTATTCATTAATAATTTTACTGCTAAATATTAACTGTCTTTAGATAATATTTCCTAATAGAAATACCAGCTCTTATGGTGCACGACATAATTATCTGTTTAGAAGATGACAACTGGCAGATATGCATTTTGGGGACATTTTTAACACCAGTGTAAAATAGATGACTGATAACTTAACATTCAAGATGAATCATGATCTGTGCAGATGTTTGCAATGTAGAAGAAGCATTTCAAAATAAATCAGAATTCTTTGTAGTTGTCAGATAGATTAAACATGATAAGTAAGCAGAACATATATTTAATTGCTTAGAACCTGAGTATGTCACACATTACAAGATCTTGAGTGCAAAAGTAATCAGCAGACCTGAAAGTCATTTGATAAACCCAAAAACACTTCAGCTCGTTTCCATCTGTTGCCTTGGTTACCAGTCTCAGACCAAACCACATGGGTGATGT
Source organism: Brachyrhaphis roseni (assembly GCA_903066815.1). NCBI lineage: Eukaryota > Metazoa > Chordata > Actinopteri > Cyprinodontiformes > Poeciliidae > Brachyrhaphis > Brachyrhaphis roseni. Next base: position 95,136 of record CAEFZY010053725.1, on the reverse strand, counting down.
TTTTGTGTCTGAGCAGCACCTGTAGAAGAGATAAAAATCTCTATCATGATTCTGATGGGACATTCATTTCAACTCAAAGTTTCACTGGGGTATTTACTTGCAGGGTTCCCACGGTGAATCCACTCATGTGGTACCAGAATTTGAGGGTACACTGTGGAGCAGTGGAGGAGATGACTGGAGTTTGGAGGTCAGAGAACTGACCATAGCCGCCGTTTGAGCTGTCTGCATACATGTACCAACCCTTAGGACTGTTACTACAGAAGGAACAATACAGAATAGCAATAATTATGTTATTAAAAATCAATTGAATTAACATTTACAGAGCTTTTGCCATTTTTTTCCCCAAAATTGCTTTGCACATTTCTAAATTGTTTTGCAACAATCTGTAAAACAATCACACTTTTTGACAATTTTCTATAATTAATCATTTGTTACAATTATTCCTAGTAACATCAATCAGTGACTACAAAGTGGGGCAGTTGGAAGCAACTGTAGACTGGAAGCAAAAAGGCACTGATTTTTACCTGGGGTCTTTCTGCCAAAAAATCAAAAATTGTTGTTAATCATAGTTCATTTATGATTTATAAAGAAAAGCATCACTACATTCTTACAACGGCAGTGACACACCTTCTTGTTTGACAAATTTGTTTTCTCAATCAACTAACGTGTTTTAAACGGATAGGAATATTTATCTCTGGCTCTCACAGAGTGTGGTCATTAGTTGGACGGTGGTTTTGCTCTCCGTCATGAATGCTTTCCCCCTGGTCGGCTGCCCAGCGAAACACATGGTTCACACTGAAAGAAGGACTAACGACAGTCCAGCCGCAAGAAACACCACCTTCAAAATTGCATCTTTCCTTCACTGAAAGAGAGAAAGGCATACAACTAGGAAAAAAGCAAGACAGGGCAGAATAATAGGCAGTAAAAACTACAACCATTTACCACAGTTTGTTTCATCTGATCCATCAGAGCAGTCCTGCTTGAAGTCGCACACTTGGCTGAGTAAAACACACTCCCCATGTGTTCCACATACAAACTGTCCCTTGGGGCAATTGTTGGGAATGACCGTCGGGGCCGGAGTGGTCAGTGGTGGGGTGATCAGAGAAGGTAGCTCTCCTGCAATATAAGACGGGAGGGGCAAATAAAACAGTGAAGAGCTGCTGCCCTGGGTTTATCTGATGTGTTGAAGGTTTACCATGAAACAGCTGACAGTCCAGGAAGGAAAGGTCATCGATCGCAATGTCGCCTTCAAAATCATCTCCAACTGTGCCTTCAATTAAAATCTAAAAACGGGAAAAATTACTGAAACATAATAGGCAATAATATTAATTATTAGTTCTTGCTAATTGTTTGTTTTATGGATAGATCATAAAAACACATCTCAGCTGTTACTAAAATCCCTGAAGTTACTATCCAACCATTCTTCAAAAATATCACATCATTGTTACAGGTTACACCATTATGAGCTATTGTTTCTTTTTTTTAATGTTATCATAATGACTTTGAATACTCATGAATATATTTCCAATCTAGGAGCTCACGTTTAGCTTCTGTTTTTGTCCTTAAATGTTGTTCTCTTCTTTTCGCTGTGCATACAGGCAGATCCCTCTCTGCCAGAATTAAATTAATCAGTGTCAATATTTTAAACGTTTCCCTGTCTGCACTCAATTAAATTAACAAATGGAGCTCCTGTTCCAATGACACGGCCCAGGAAAAGTCTTTAACTGCCTGTCAAGTTCAAATTACTCATGAGTGATGACAACAGAACATCCATCTCCAGTGATCGATGCTGAGCACTAAAGCAATTAAATGGATCTTCATCATGCAGTGCTGGAATGCATTTGTAAATATGGACTCTTTGTTTCACTAGAGATTTGCTGCTAGCTGCTACGGATCTGTGTTTACCCTGAACTCAGGTTTGTCTGTGACTGCAAGGTGACTCCAAATGATTCACAGTCAGATGTGGTTGAAGTTATTAAGCTAGACAGTGAACAAAATATCTCAAGAACGTTAAATGTATTTTTGTCTAACGTACTTTTAGACATTCACAGTAGTGAACTGTAATTTTACAACATATAATTCACTTCTCACCTTTAAGTTCATGCTGATTTGTAGAATAATGGTCTAATAAGACATTCTTGGATCTGAAGTCCACGTAGGATAAATTTATTCTTACATGACTTTTGCAAGCCATTTGTTCAAGACTCTACTTCTAAATTAGATGTTCAGTATGCATTCTTGTATATGTATTTGGTTAGTAGCAATCTTTGACAAGGTGAATGTCTTAAAAAATTTAAGTCCACAAACTTTTAGAGGCAATGTGCATACTATAACTGGTGGCAATAAATAAAAGAAAATGTCAAGGTGTAGCCCCAGCTGCAATAAAACAGTTTGCTTTGGTACAAAATGAAAAGCAGTGATTTGTAATTTTTAAATTACAGGTGAGGTACATTTGTTCAATTACAGACATACAGACATGCCCAGTCTTAGCAGGACATGGTGGAGATGTCTTAGCAGGACTTGTTGCTTTAGCTGGTTTATGCACTCAAAGGGAGACTTCATAATATATTCAAAGTATAGTAACGTCTATGTTGCAGTGCCATGAAGTACCATAGAAATTTTTATTTGTATCTAAGCTGCCAACAGAATTCCCGCAATGCATCATAGGGTTTGGGCTGGACAATTGGGGCTGGAGTTGGTAGCACTGTTGCTTTTCAACAAGATGGTCCTAGGTTTGAATTTCTTGCTGGACTAACCAGCTAGAGAACAAACCAGAAACTTAAAAAGTCCAAAATAATGATCACTTACCTGGAAAGGCTGCACACTGTGTAGGTACATAGTCTTCCTGTGCCATAGGTTTCCTTGGTTTCCATATTTTGCCCAGAGGAGCACGCCACGGCCTGTTGTGGTTGTCCTCATGTACACTGCGAGGCTGAACACGTGCGATCCAAACATGCAATAATGGAGGCGAAAAGCACAGCGGTGATGGGGGGACCAAGCTGGGTCCTTGCCAGTCTGGTAGGTTGGTTCAAGTACTGGGCTCAGCAGCACAGCTGTGTCCTTGAACTCCTGGGGGAGGGAAGACTCAATGTAGAGGTAATGACCGGAGGTGTTCCCCAGCGTATGGTCCTTCCAGGGGCCTGTGTTTCGGGTTGGAGTTGGGCCCTGGATGCGTGTCCAGTTAAACACATCTCCTCCACTCGTTTCCTGCTTCCAATTGCACAGTCCATCTTCAAAGTCACACTGAATTTCTGGAGCTGTGAAAACCAACAAGACTGATAAGATCTGAAATTGCAAACTTTGACAATTTAAATATGCCCTATGTTCCCTGATGAGTTAAGAAAAGCATTCGATTTTAGATAGTTTGCCTATGATACTATGTTCAAACTTTAGAGACATTGCTAAAATGTAATCAAAAGGGAAAAAATTCAAATACAATCCATTGCATTCAAATCATTAAACTCAGACAAAGATGATTTCAGCAAATAGAGCTATTTTGGTCATACACTTTGGGACTTTGGTCTTGTGTTTTGCTTTATTTTTGTCAGTCTTTTCAAGTTCAGTTCATTCCTTAGGTTTAAAATTCCTAGCTGACTGTTGTGGTAGTTGATATGCATTGTGAGTTGCAGTCCTTATTACTTAATCTTAGGTCCTGATTTCCTGATTCATTATTAGCTCTTGTGTCTTTGCTATTTACTTATGTCATTGTCTTAGTTTCCAGATCCACCCCAGATGTGGCAGAATGCATTTGTCCTAAAAACGTCCACTTTTGTATCATCAAATGGAGTATTTTCCAAAAACATACAGGAGGTCATCAGAATGTTTTAGGGAAACGCACAGTGGTCTTTGTTTTCTTTTTGGTCAAGGTTTTCTGCATTGGAAATAAGTCATTTTGATCAATCTCTTTTTTATTGTTGAATCATTAACTCTCATCTTAACTGACTGAGGAGATGCTGTTCTATGATTTTGATTTTTTATGGGTGCTTTTTCCTAGTGTTAGATAATTACATGTGGTCAGCTAGGTTCTATTTTTAGTTATTTAAGCAAATTCCTTCTCATATATTTGGTCAGACTGCTTGGGATGGCTTTTTCCATTTCTAAATGAAAGTGTGATTTTAAAATTGCATTTTGTATTCACTCAGGTCATTTGTGTCTGATATTAAGGTTTATTTGTTGATCTGAAACATTTAAGATTGACAAAATAAGCAAAGTCACAAGGTATCATATTCTTCAGCTTACTCTCATGCACTTACAGACCTAATTGTTCTTATTTCAAGAAGCTGAGACACTCACAACATCCTTCTTCATCCGATCCATCCCCACAGTCATCCACAAGGTCACAGAGCTGCAGGTGCTCCACACATGCTTTGGTGTGCAAGCAGTGGAAATGCGTGTGCTGGGGGCACACAGCCACTGCCGGCGGCATCGAACAATTCTTAAAGGAGACATCATCAAAAGCGGAGACTCCATCAAACACGCCGAGGCTAATTTTAGCCAAAGCAATCTGGAAGGGCTGAGTGATGCGCCCCAGCTGAATGGTGACCCGGTTCCACCGTCTCCCTTGATCGTACAGGGTCGTCCATATGACAGTTTTGTTTTGAACTCCTTTGAATCGGAGGTATATGTCAGCAGCCCCCACAGATATACCTGAGTTATAATGCCTGTGGGGATAAGAAGTAGATTGAATCTGAAACTCAGCTGATAAATTTATCCTGACATGGTAAGGAGCACATTGTAAGATAATATATCTATGAAATTATATACATGTATGAGATACTCTAAATTACAGATTCATCCTATGATAATGCACCCTCCATGATCCCCAGTCATGATACGTGAGTAGTGAACAAATGTGAGCTGTGCAGGTTTTCATTTTCCAGAATTCCTATGACCATTAGGCAGAAAAACATAATCAGTCACTTAATATGAGCTTTTGGGACCATAAAAATGCCTGAACATGATTTATTAACATTCATATGTTATCCCGGCCTTAGTCAGTGAGGTGAGAAAAACATTAAACGGAGAGAGGAGTTTATTTTGAAACAGGCTTTACCTGGGAGAGTAGCTATCTGATTCAAAAGTAAGAGTGCAAAAAGCAGAAACGTTCAGTGAACTCAATAAACAATATCCCCCAACAAAATAGATAGTTATTATAATTTATTCAAGAATTTTTATTAGTAATATTAATTATTATGGCTTCACTGTTGCCTTGAAGCAAAAAGGTCCAGGGTCCAAATCTCAGTCTGATGTGTTTCTGCATCGAGTTTGCATGGGTTCTCCCTGAGTACTCCAGCTTCCTTCCACAGTCAGAAAAACATGACTGTGGTCTAACTAAATTTTTATGAATTGCATTTTGTGATATGGATACAGCTGAAGTATATGCTTAACAGTACAACACAATGAAAAAGTGTGACTACTAAAATTACTTTCATTGATTTAAAAAACGAAAAAAAAGTTTGCATTGCAAAGACAATTGATCCTTTTAGTTCCATCATCTCAGAGTTTCACATACATGCCAGTGCATCAACTTTAAAGTCCCTGCTTGGTCCTCTTCGAATATATACTGAGTGAGTAAACATTTTGAACACATCTATATTCCACAATGTTAGTAAGATGTGATTCGGAATTAGTCAAACAATGACCAGTCTAAGTTCAAGAAAAATAATCTCTCCCTCCCTGCAGGTAAGACATTATGTACTCTTAACGTTTCCACAGAACCCTGCCTTTAAAAGAACCTGAGCTACTGCTAAAAGACAGCAGCACTTTGAAAAGAGAAACAAAGGTGGAGGAATGGTTTAAACCTGAAGACACTGATTCCTGGATACAGTAAGATCTATGAGTGTGAATGATCTCTGCTTGTATGGTGATGTTGAACAATGTTGAACGTTGTAAAATTACAAGAAAGAAAAACAATCCATAGAGGGGAAAAGATGTCACATGTTTCTCACCAAAAGGTCATGGTGCATCCTGAGGCTGATTGCTGGAACCAGGGTCCAATGAGAACAGCATTTGGATGCAGACTACTGCTGTTTTTCAGTATAAACATGAAATGACCTGCAGTCATAAAAAAATATTGGTCAACATGCTTCTAAATCCTGTTTTTTCCTGAAAGTAATATGTTTGACAGCACAGTCACATTTCAACTAGGTAGTTTGTTTGCAGATAAGTTTGTCTACACCTTCAATATTCCCACTTGGCCACTTCAGCCAGACAGATCAATTTTATCTACTTCTCCCTTCGGCTGCATGTCCAAGTTGCCATGGTAACCTGCATCATTGAAAACCTTAGTTTCTTCATAGAAAATCTTTGTTTTAACCCCACTTTCCCTATTTTTAATTAGAAAGAACCAATAAGATGTTAGGATGTAGTGCCATCAGCTGGTGATGGTGTAGGAATTACTGCACACGACTGTGAACAACAGCGTCCTTGAATCAGAACAGTACTATGAGTTTGTGTTGATGATGCATATTTTGCTTCCAAAAATATCGTAAATGCATGGCAGTCATCGCTAGAGAAATTTTATCATGTTAGCAATTAATGGTTATTGGTTAATACTAAAGCATCCTTCTCGGCAGTGGCAATATTGAAGGCTGTTAAACACTGCATAGGATTCTACAGAACGATTAGTACTAATTGGTTGTTAAAATATAAAAGAATTTAGCAGCATATTCTAAAAAGGTCTCAAATTCTATATATACTTCAATGTTAAATACTGTGTTCTGTAAGGTGTTTCTGCAGGCTCCAATTTTAAACCTAATAGGTGTCTTTTTCAGACCATTTCACTCGATAATCATAACAAAAACAACAGATGGTGCTTGTTTGGAGTCAGCCAGCAACAAACTTAAAGCTGCGACTTGAACAATTCTGTTCAGTACACGAAGATGTAATGAGGCATGATAAACAGTAACATATTGTGGTAAATGAGCAAAATAGGTTCTCACGTTAACTGTTATTCAGATGGCTGAGAAGGTACGTCTCCACATTTGGAGCACATTGAACTACAATTTTTTTTCAACAAAATATTAGTTTGAGATGTAGATTTAAAATAATCTTTCCAGTATTTTAGGAAGGGCTCAGTACAGTTCTTTTCAACTTTAACATGCCACACTTCTTCGTTTTTCATATCTGTTTCCTCTACCTTTAGTGCTGTTAGTAGTGTGGTCCGGTAGGGGTGGGTGACCATAGTAGTCCGGAGGTACCTTGTCAGATGAGCCCCTGATCCAGTCAAACCCATCTCCAGGAGTCAGCTCATACCAGCCACATGAACCGTCCTCAAAGTCACACTCAGAAGCTAAAACAGAAAAAGGAAACACTATAGGGATGCTGCCCTTCTGGGTAATCAGTCCAGAAAGGCAACTGTATGTGATTAGGCTTAATTAAACCAATTTACAAACTCTGTAAATACTTTAGTTGTTTATTGGTGCACTATAATTTAAATCAGCTGCACCTAATTGCTTAAGGATTGATATTTTATGTGTTTAGTACTACAGTGTTCAAAACATGTTACTATGATCAAAAGCTTTAATTTGACCTGTAAACAGATTAATTTAGCATCTATGCAACTAATAAAGTAGTGGTACACTCTTTTTAAATTTGACTAACTGCACATATAAGACAAGGCAATATGTCTTATATTGCCTTGTCTTATATAAGACATTTTAACAGTCTGATGGCAACAGAGGGTGTCAGATAAATCCTGAAAACATCTTTCAGGGGGACTGAAATGTGATTATTTCAAAGTGTTGCTTAGTAAAGTGGTTCTTACGGCATCTGGCTTCATCTTCTCCGTTGGGACAATATGGTGTGAAGTCACACACTTTGCTCTCCTCGATACACCCCCCTCTAGCACAGGTGAGCCATGAAGGAGGGCAGGGAGGTGAAGCGAGGACTCTGCCCTCTGCCAAGTACAAAATAAAAATACGAGAGTAATACAATTAATGGAGCCCCATTATCTGCACATTATCAAATTTGTTTGAGTCACTGTTATAATTAAAATATTTTATTGAGAGAATCTGCTCAATTAGCATAAATGAGCTTGGTGGTTCCCAAAATGAAGTAAGTGCATTTGATTAAATTGCAGTAACGGTTCAGATTTTGATCAATATTCCAGCAAAGACTCCATTGCGTAAATTAACTCAATGGCACTATATGAGGAGCACAGGAAATATATCAAAACCATAGCCCAGTTTTTTTTTTATCACCGTTAGCTGGTCTCAGAAATTAATCTTTTAAATGTTGCCATTTTCAGAATATATTCTCAATGACTTAAAATGACTCATTTTAAAATCTAAGATGGCAACTACATTAAAAGGACAAAAAGACATTAAAACAGCAAAATGGCAACTGAATTAAAAAGCATATAAGATATAATAATTTAATGAAATTCTATTTTAAAAAAGGATTTAATAGGTGTAGCTTGGGTTTGTTCAACCTGTCTTGCCTATTCTTTGCAAACCAAAAATCCTGACTATCATATGCAAGCATGTGTGGCTCAAAGGAAGCAAAATGCCACTCTGATTATCTTTTCTTGTTAATGTTCCAATAATGACAATCTCTATTCTTTACAGTCAAAAGTGATTCAAGAGCATGAACCGATATAGACAGTACAAACACATCAGTTAGTTGATCCTTCTTTAGACAATGCTATAACAACAGTACAACATCAATAATCTTCCAGAAGGTGACCATGAGAGATGACCTCCATTACACAGAGAGACTAAACTTGACTTCTAAACATTTGAAGTAAGGGTCTTGGGGAGATCTTCTGGAGTGCTTAAACAGGACAGTGTGCTCACCACACATGTAATGGAGCCTGCATGAACAGTGGTAGCTCACTGTAATTATGCAAGCATGCGCCCTGTGTGCACCCTGCATTGTTTGGTCATTAGGTAATTTTAGCTGTGGCCAAACAAGCCTTGTGTTAAAACTGCAACAGGATCACACCAACATAATGCTGTCAACATTCCAAGAAGACTCATTTAGTGTAATGTTTGGCTCTGCTCCTGCAAAGAGATTAGGGTCTTTTTATTGTTCTGGAAGAAACAAAAAGAATCTTCTCAAGTACCAAAAATGCACCATGCAAAGTGTGATTAGTGTTGGTTTCTCTTTGCTTATTAAAGCCTAGAATATTGAGCCAATTAAATTTGATCTGGTGATAGTCTAAAAGACTTTTGCATAGATTTTTTACAGTCTTCAGTTTGTCTTTTACATTAAGTATGATAATTCTGGTTCTTACAGTCCTTTGACACACATGACTTAGATTTTTTTCATGCTGGGCAGCTTCTGATTAGCTTCAATTGAATGCTGATGAAGCAATTAACTCAGATGTGCTGATGCAGGTCCACATTTAAAACATAAAGCAGTGGGTCCGGGGGATCCCAGTCTGGAAATGACTGGTTTAGTAAATACCTTTTGTGCACTTGAAAAAATGAGTCAGAGGTCAGAATTTACAACTGGAAACCAGAGGTATAAGAAAGGGGATGGATGTATGGATTCGTGGATGGATGTATGGATGGATGATCTGTTTTCTTTTTCGCTACTTTTTCAGATTACATTGAACTCTACATATTAGATAAGTTATGAAAATGCTACAGAATGATCTTACAGTTGTACATCAGTAGAGAACGCTGTTAAAAATTGTGTCTGAAATGTCACATAAAGTACAATTTATGAAATCAACTCCTCCACTATGCTCTCTTCCAGAAAAATGTACAGCAAGTACCATTTTAATGACTCAGTTATCCTGGTATAAATCCAATGATGGGTGTTTTAATGTCCTCACTCTCATTCGTCAATATTCAAAACAAGCTTCTAGTGCTCTGTTTATGTGTGAGGATATTTCAACATGTCAAGGTTCATGCGGTGTGTGTGTGTGTGTGAGGTGTTAGAAGTGTTAGAAAGCTATAGCTAATACCAGGCAGAATGACACATCCAGGACTGAAAGACAAATCATCAATGGCTAAGACCTCAGATGCTTCACTGCTGGCTGAAAGTTCCCCTCGAATTACCACCTGGAAGATAAAACATTGAAACGATGTCACACACATCAGGGACAGTTTTTTTTAAATATTATTATTAGTTTATTACAATTTAATTAAGCTGAAACTACAGATGAATATTCGTAAAAAAAAAAAAAAAAAATCAATAAAGAGTATTGAGTTGGTTGATGCACAGAAAATGTTAGGGTCAAATGGAAAAATAAAAGAAATGCATAAAAAGCAGCAGGGTTCACAATATGAAGAAATAGAAAACAGAAAAATATCCACAGTTAGATAAAATAAAAACAAATCAAGACAAATGGAAAAGGAAGGTGAACTACACCTGCCATGCAAATTTATCTATCTTAATGATCTAAACTGGTGGTCATTTCAGTCAAATATAAGTTATATATTTTTAAAATCTTTTCCAACGAAAGCGGAGAAAGAGCTTATAAATGTAGTGCAGTCAGTACCAATAATATTAATGGTACAAATATTGTATGGTAATATGCAGTTTACTGCAAAAGTAAAGAAACCTTATGAAGTTTTTACACGTCGTCATATTACAGCCACAAACTTCAATGCAAAGTATTCACATTTAGTGATAGACCAATACAAAGAAGGGTATAATATGATACTTTAAAACAGAAGTGTCAGAGATCCACAGCTCAGGAAAGAGTCAGCCAAAAGGGCTCTTAGTTATCCATCAAAGCAATTAATGAAAGAAATCTATAAGAAGCCTTACTTAAAGATTTCCACAAGCCGTTTAGGGGATATGTTTACGAGTGAAAAAGATACTCTAGTTTGGCGAGACCAATATTAACGTTGTCAGTCTACCTTTAAAATTTAAAACGTTTTATGAGAAATAGATACATTTACAAGATATTGTAGATTTTCATGGCATTTCATCTGCTCAACCTTCAAATATTTTTAATGACAAAATTCCTGAGAGAATGATTCCAATTTCCATTTTCAAATTTAGGCAAATATGTAGATTTCCCATCCTGAAAGCACCATAAATAATAATAGTTAAAAAAAACAATCCTCCATCAGCAGCTCTTTAGGCCTCACAGTGAAATCAAGCTCCTAAACATGCTGACCAATACCACTGAAACAGGAAGTGAATTAATGGAGCAGAAGGTGAATGTCAGCAGATGTGACCTCTCTTTATCACCTGCAGACATCCAGATGGTAAAGAGGCAGAGAAGAGGACTGGGTGACACTGACATGCTCTGAAGATATTGAAAGGACACTAACAGCAAACTCACATCCAGATGGTCTCTGAGGAGTCCAAATGGGTCAGTATACTTCCCCGGTACACTTTGCTATCGCTCGGCTCATTGAAGCTGCGATTTCAATTTTAAGGTCAAACAACTATATGAACTCATTGTGTAATTATGACAGACCTGAAAGTCCTGATTGCTGGAGAAGTGAACCACTGCCCGCAGCCATTTTCCCTTCTCTAGTTGAGTGGAGTGTTTCCAGAGTTCAGAGCTCTGAGCCACCAAATGAGGCTGAAGTAGGATCTGAATCTCTCCATGTCCTGTCCCAGCATAGTGGTAGAAACGTATCTGATGAAAACAAAGAACATGTTGGCCCTACTTATTTTGAATCTACAAAATCCCTCGTTTCCAAATGTTGTGTGTTTTGAGACTTTTCAAGACTCGAATTCTTAAATATCCTAATGGATTTTTATTAGGACATCTTTGACATGCAAGTCCAAAGTTTTATTGTGACCTAGTTTATTTTTCAGTGTTTAAAGTTTAACCAGTTACACATCCTAGCTCTGAAGGTTGGATTCAACGTAATGTTAAATCAAGAAGAAATCTCAGATGTATTTAGTAGTGATAATTGTTAACAGTATATCAATTTATTATTAGAGCATCAGGTTTTAGCATTCTGGAAAATGGAACACGGGGAAGAGTTGTCAAATGAATCCATCCATTATCTGACATGCTTAACCCTTGTGGAGTCGCAAGGGTGCAGGTGCCTATGTCCAGCAGTCAATGGGCAAGAGGCAGGGTATACCCTGGACAGTTTCCCAGTCCATTGCAGTAAAGTAAATCCTATTATGGTATTATTTTTCTATACATATTTTTCCAGACTTGAAAAATGATCAAACTATTTCCTAAGCTTTTAAAGACACTGCTTGTCCTCTGTGACATAGTTACCTGGCAGCCGTGAGTTGGCAGGAAGACAGGACTCCTCAGTTCTGCAGTGATCTGTTTTCCTCCAATGGGTGAAAGCGACAGAAAATGTGCTGAGGGTAAAAAAAGAAAATTCAGACAGTTAAAGACAAAGATGTGTGATTAATACAATGTTATTGTAGGAATATCAGCTTCCCCAACCTGAGGTGTTTCTGTGGTCCTGATTTAGTCCTGGGGCCTCAGCTGTTCTGGTCCATCTATAGGGGGACTCCAAGTTTTGGATCAAATCACAGAAACTCTCCTCAAAATCACATCTTGTATATGTGGAACCTGTAATATCAAATGTTCACTTAAGCTAAATATTTTCTTTCAAAAAAATAAAAAATAAATTGCGGTTTTCTCTCGAACATATTAAACAATACCCCTCTCTGTCTTAATGATAGTTATAATTTAAATCAAGACTTCCAAGCTGAAGTGACTGAGACAAGAGATATCTGAAGACACATTTTTCAAAGGTTTTATGGATGAAATGAGAGAGCCTCTTGACAAACCAGATGGATGGGCCTGTGGTTGGATCAGTAACAGCCAAGAAGCTCTACATCAAGTCAGACACCAACAAGGTGGAGGTGGTTTACTGTTATGGGCTGGTATTATTAAAGATGAGCTGGTTGGACATTTTCAGGTTGAAGATGGGCTCAAAATCAACTCCTAAACCTACAGACAATACTTTCTTCAAGCAGTGATGCAGGAAGAAGTCTCAGTGATAATTATGCAATACAGCTCTCTATCACAAGCATCCAAGCACTCCTCTGCATAGTTAGCCAGCAAAGGTGTTAAAGATGAAAAACTAATGACATGGCCACCCTTCCTAACCTGACCTGAACTGAATTGAAAACTTGTGGGCAGTTCTTGTCAGATAAGATAATATCAATCTTTTACTTAGTGGTCAACATACAGTACATGGTGGTGGCAGCATCACACTGTGTGGATGTCCTTATTCAGCAGATACAGAAAAGCTGATCAGAGCTGTTGAATGGACCTAATGTGATCCTGCAAGCAAACCGGCCAGTTTTGAAGATTTGGGCTTGTTTGGAAGCCACAAGAAATGGCTGATCCAACCATGACTTTCTCTTTGTACCAAAACTGTTGTTGAAGCCTGGAGTTTGGCTGAAAGTAGTGGATTAATTAGACAATGATCACAAATCCAACTCTACAACAGAATGACTTAAAGACAATTTAATTAAGGTGTTTCAATGACCCAAAGTCCATACCTCAACCCAACTGATTTCCTGAGGAGTTAGTGTCCTCCTCAGGCTTTTAGAGACTTTTGCTTAAACAAAAGTCTCCAAAGTAATGAACTGAAGCAGCAACAAGTCTATAGGTAAAGTATTGACTAGACTACTACCAGTTATTGCTGCTAAATTTAGTTCTACAAGCCAATAAACCATGAGGCGCATTTAGTTTTTCTCGCGACTAGATTGATAGCCATCACTCCAGGTCCGGCTCTTTTATATTCTGGTCTGGTGCAAGATAATAAACTTACAGTTTTCTTCATCGCTGCCATCTCCACAGTCGTCGGTGAAGTCACACACGGAGTCCAACGCCACACAAAATCCCTGTCGGCAGGTAAACTCCTGACGTGAACAAGCGCTGACAAACACCGAGCTAATTAGTAAATTTAGGGCCAAAAGCAGCCACACTGTGCCAAGCAGCAACGCCATGGTTATCAAAGTTATTTTATCCGAAACACATTATGAACATTCCCAATTTTAGCATTTTGCTACTATGGCTTAAAGAAGACGTGTAGTTGCGTTTCCCTTTCTGTGCGCAGTGCTGAGAGATATGACTGGCCCTGTTTGCCTGCCTGTGGGTTGTTAGCATGTTGTAAAGGGCAATAAATGTTTTTTTTTATTTTTATGGCTGTTACTCAATAAGGTTACTTTGTGAGTTTATCTGTTATAGCAGAATAGAATACAATTGAATAGAATAGAATATTTTCAAAGCAGCTCAAATTTTACATTAGATTAAAAATTCTGAAAAAAGAAAAAACAAGTTTGAGGTATTTTTTAGTATTCTATCTAATATATTAATAACTGTTTAAAAATGAAACCATTCGCTTGTGTGTGGTGAATATTGGATTTTCATTCACTGATACTGATTTTGTTCTAGCTGAGATGTATTGGGTGCAATTTGAAGTGGGCCTACATGAAAACAGACATTGTCTTTTAGCGCCATCTGGTGGTAATATTTTTCAATAACATTCCACCCATTTACTTACCGTACATTCTTTAAGTCCTGTCCTTTTTGATTTTGAGAAAAATAAAGTGTATATTTTATGTTTTTCCATAATCTTCCACGTTTTTATATTTGATCAAGTATGCTTTTCAGATGACCTGCACTGTTTTCTTCTGTGCACGGCCAGTTTTATCTACCCTGAGTCCTTTCCTGAAAACCTAAAGACAGAGTCTGTCCTTTCTATTACAGTACAGTAGCATTCGTGCGCTCCATTAGGTTGGCACGGCAACATATTATTTACATGGTTGGTCTCATGTAAATAATTTGAGCCAACCTCTGTTGGCTCAAATGAGACAACAGAGGTATTATTTACTGGTATGACATAGATCCACTGCTTAATGAAAAATAAATGCCATTGAGATCAGAGGGCAGCCTGGCAGCTTATCTGTGACCCTTCATTAGTGCAAGGCTCCTTTTCCACAGGCACAGATGTGTCAAAACAAGACTAGAGCAATTGAACATTTAATAATTATTTTATAAGCCTTCTTTTGAAGATATTGTATGCAGATATTGAGAGAGCTGTTAAAACACATCCTTCTTGATGCTTAAAATTATTAAAATATTTCTTTTTTGTTTTTATAAGAGCCCCTGGAGCCGCGGGTTGCAGACCGCTGATCTACTCTCTTCTTTCTGCGCCCAACTCTCAGGATATCACAAAGACATTTTAGGTGTTCTAAACCTCCAACCATCAGACGGAAATCAAATCATTACTGGGAAAAAGCATACAGTGCTTTGTAAAAATGTTCATAGTCATGTAAATATTTCACGTTTCGTGGCATTCATTTTTGTAAATATTGCGAAGGTGAAATCAGTTGTGATCTTAGCCTATTTTTATGTTTTCTATCTGCTTTCTACTCTGTGATCTTTAGCATTTTGGGCAAAATCATTGGCATCCTGTCTGAGCATCTGCTGCTGAAAGTAGACACTACATTAGCACGTAAAACTTAATTCAACACTTGGAATATATTAGCCAATAACTACTGCAGCATCATGTATCTTGTAACTGAAAAGGAAAGTTTCATAAATGTTTACCAGTAAAATGCAACTGAGGTCACATACTGAGATTTTGTTAAACATTTATAAGCAATGTATAATCTTCCTTTCACTTCACCATTATGCACTACTTAGTCTTGATCCATTGCATTAAATCCCAATAAAATACAGTTAGGTTTATGGTTGTAATGTGGCAAAACGCTTAAGGGATGTACGGTAAATGCTTTCAATTGCTCTGTAATTCATCTAAACTGGTTAAATTAACCCTAAATATTAAATTTTATGTTGTTTTGGCAGCACCAGGCAGAGTGGAATGGCTCAACAGTGGATCCCATCCGCGTTGTCATGGTTTTGTGTGCTTCGTTTGAGTAAAATCTGCCACGCCCTGACTATGAAAATAATTTGTGACTTTAAGTATATAAATCAGTTCTAGAAAAATAAAACTGGCTTCATTTCAGTCTTCAAGACAGAGTAAAAATGGAGGTAAAAGAGAATATATTATCAAATTTTATTAAGACAAACTAGTAATAAAAGTTTTGCTTTCAAACACAAGAAACTTATTGTCATATTACATGCTGCTAGATTCTCATATGAACATCAATTTAAGACTGATTTTTTGTAAATTGATCCTGACATTTAAAAAAAATATATTGGTAGATGAGTGTCAAAGCATAAAATTGTGCATTTTATATGCTACAGATAGACTATAACTGTGTAGTCAAACCCTGAAAGCGTCACAGATTAAGATTTGTGTTGATTTAGATCTTGCTACACACTTTTTTTTTTTCAACTGAGAAGAAAATAAAATCCGGTTAACCAGGATTGTATTATGAAACAGACTCAGAAGGGGAAGATACGCATGAAAAATTACAATGTGCTTTTTCATGAGGTTTAACATGATTGTCAGGTTTTCTTTCGCTGGTTTGATAAAATAATCAAAACCTCCTTGCCCCTTCTCTAGTCCACCATGTCTTTATCAAAATTAAGCAGGTCACAGGTCAAGAGAAGATCAGAGCGTCCGCTGTCCATCATCACCTTGGTGAGCTTGTTGCTGGTTGTGTTATTGTCTATGGATTCATCCAGAGGCCACTCCAACAGTTGGGTGCTAGAAGGCAGCTCAGGCAGCCCCGGCTGGTAATCCTCCAGTGGGTTTGGGTAGAGCAACAGTCGCAGGCAGGGCATTCTTGCTGCCGTCCGCGTCAAATCACAGAGACCCGCCCTGGACAGGGGGTTCAGGGCTAAAGCCAGGCTCTTTAGGGCCCAGCAGCCGCCCAGAGAGGACAGCAGCATGCCCAACAGGCCATCGGTCAGACCACAGCCGCTCAGAGAGAGGTGCTGCAAGCTGCTGGAGGCCTGGCAGAGGAGGCGGCGGATCGAGGGCACCGTAGTTTCATCCAGACAGTTCTCACTGAGATCCAGCTGCAGCAGAGAGGAGACATGATGGCTGCAGGACAGATAAGCGAGGTCGGCTGGACTCAGGCTTAAATAGGGAAGCTCCAGGACCTCCAAGGGCTGAGGCAACGAGCTGTGGGAGAAGAAAAGGTTAAAATCTTTAATATGACATTCTGTTTCTGCTTCTCATTTTAAAGGTAGTCTATATTTTACGGCATTTAGTGCTACAACGTAGGGCATAGCTACAGAGTGAAAAGATTTTTTTTTTTTAACAAAATGAATCTGAAAAGTGTGGTGTGCATGTGTATTCAACCCAACAGAGTTCATGAAATTTTGCTTTTTTTTTCCTTTGCCAACTGCTCAGCTTAAAAGTCTTTCCACAGTTTCTCATCCAAAATAAAATCGGGAATTTGCTTTGCTCATTCTAACACAGAAATACATGTTTTTTTCATGCAAGCCAACCATAAAAAAAACACATATGAGGAGATCGAAATACCTGAGCAACACCCGCAGCTGTCCTGGCAGCCGCAGGGCAGTGAGGCTGAGCTGTCGCAGTTCTTGCAGGTTTGAAAGCCCCTGTGACAAGTCCCTCAGGACCCCCTCCTGGCCAATGTTGTCTCTACGAATGTCCAGATTGCAGTAATGCAGCCGCAGAGAGTTCAGCTCGGGGAAGGTGGAGAGAAGAGGTAACACTTCAGCTAACCCAACCACACCGAGGCTGCTGTAACGAATGTCGATGCCTAAGAGCACCCTGCGAGGCAGAAGGTTTAGCAGAGTCCTGATGCTTGTCACTGAAATCTCTTCCACTCGCAGGTATCTGCACTGCAGTTTCAAGGGTCCTGACGTGCTCAAGGCCAAGCGAACACGTTCCCAAGAACGGGCGTTCACAAAAATATCCGCCCTAACCTGTACCAACACCTCCCACTCTGTCTCTTTTTCTTCTGTTTCAAGTTTACCGCCTCCTGAGCCCGTCACTACAACCCCTCTTTTTCTTTCCATCTCCATCCTCCTTCTGACCCCTTTTATAAGCTCTTCATCACTGACAGGACTCTTGGATCTTGTCTTCTCTCTGCAAGTCTCATCATCCTTTAACTCCTTCAGTCCCGTCCTCTGCCCTCTTTCTCTTTTTAAATCCCTTTCCCTCTCGAGGGCTGAGAATCGTTTCCTCTCTCGGTCTCCTTCTTTCTTCTGAGTCCTGTGTGCTCCAGCTTTGGCCTGTACGACCATGGTGCAAAGGGCCACAGTAAGTGACCAGCCTCCCATCGGGTCCCCCATTCCTCCCTCGTCTCCTTGCAGACCACAGACATCCAATACCTGCAGGGCTGACCTGGAGAAATACAGTACACAGATCCAGATCTTAGTTCCAGTGCTTCTCAGACATATTCATGCAACTTCAAGCACTTTCAATGACACAACCACAAATGTCACTGCATTTTTCTAGAATTCTGTGTAATTAAGCGACACAAAAAAGTGAATAATTGCAGATTGATATTATCAGATTATGTGAGGTTTGTGAAGTTTGTGGTTATAATGTGACAAAAGGTGAAAAAGTTCAAGAGATAGGGTTTTAGAGATTACGGGTGGGCAATGTGGACTTAGAATTTTATTGCGATATTTTGTGAACAATAAAGCTGACAATACAAAAAACTAGAATATTTTAAGTAGCTGTATGCAACAGCATTCATAGCGCTACAAACACAAATA
The DNA here is from genome assembly GCA_903066815.1 of Brachyrhaphis roseni. Taxonomy (NCBI): domain Eukaryota; kingdom Metazoa; phylum Chordata; class Actinopteri; order Cyprinodontiformes; family Poeciliidae; genus Brachyrhaphis; species Brachyrhaphis roseni. The sequence goes on along the minus strand of CAEFZY010053725.1, from coordinate 76,628 downwards.
TTGGTATCTTGGTAACGCAATTAATCACATAAAACCTTAAGAAAACTACATTTTTGATACTGACATAATGCGTCAGGGAAACTTTTTCCTGACAATGCCAAACTTTAAGAACTACAAAAAATAAACAAGAAAAGAAAAACAGTCAATTCTCACCTTTGGTCCGCCAGTCCTCTGACCACAGCCAGTAATAGAGCCTGGATACAGAGCCGACTGGGCGTAGTCTGCCCAGTTTTCCTCCGTCCTCCGACGCGCAGAATCCGCTCAGGCCACCGCTGCACCAGTTCGCCCACCGCCAGCGGTCTGCAGCAGGCGAAGGCGGCCTCCAGCAGCGCCCCGTAAAGCTCCCTGGGAACCCAGCGAAGCCAGGTGGGTGACGAGCTGTGGTCACTGACCACCTTCCTGGCACAAAGGCTCACCAACGAATGCACCATGTTAAACAAAAGCAGAAAAAATATCTGTGACACGGTCTGTTAATACATCTGTCAGGAAGCTAGCTGAGCTAACATAGCTCCAACAAGGCTAAGTTCATGGCAGCAACTAAATACGGTCTAGTGTAAAAAAGATTTCATGACTTCATCTGACACCTATAGTAATAAAGAGCAAAAATAACTTATACAGGCTTAGTTAAACATTCCTCACGGTGGAAAGCGGACAGATCATATTTGCTAACTCTGAGGCCCACCGGCTGCTACTGGAGAAGGTGTTTACATTACTCAGACGCCAGGCAGTGACGTAACACGCACAGGCATTCCCACAGGGTGCAGAGCGTAATGTGAAAAAAACAACAACAAAAAAACAACCACAAAACAACAACAATAATAATAATAGCAATGACTTTACTTGCGCTCCTGTTTACAAGTTAAAAATAGAAATAAACAATGACCAAAATATGTTTGATAAAAAGCTGTTTATTCAAAAGGCGAAGGTTAAAAATTGCAATTCGAGATTAGTCCTAACACAGTCTCGTTTAAACAGCGTTCAGGAAAGAGTTTAAAGAATAATAAAAATGAGTCAAGCAAAAGTTTAAAATCCCTTCAAACATCTATTGTTTCTGTCCAATTTGATAATTCTATTAAATTGTCTGAACTGTTTTGTATTACTATGCCCAGTATATTAATGAAAACGCTTAATTACTGGTAAAGAATGTTTATATATTAGCAAATCACGTTCATTAATCCATTTCAGGTGGAGGGAGACAGAAAAACTCTGGCTAAAATAATATGGCTGTCGAACAATATTTTATTATTTTTATTAACCTTTATTTAATCAGGTAAAAAGCCTATTAAGACCATTGAGGCCTCTTTTACAAGGGCGACCTGGCCAAGATGTCAGCAACACACACTTCAGAAACACAGATCAGTATAAAACAGTACCTTACCATATAAAGTTAAACAGATTTAATATATTAATATTCAAAAAGCAATGCAATATCTCACACACCTTGAATATAGTCTGTGCTGAACTGAAGCGCTCCTTCTGTAACAGACTTCTGCATCCTAGGCGCATAAAGGAGCCTTACCGCAGATCCTTCCACCAAGCAAATATAAGACTCTATAATCATTACTACTTCCAACCAACTCAATTACAATACAAGTCTTTATAACAAATTCATGATTTTCACTTGCTGTTTTATTGAAATCAGCATGTAATGTGCTGTAAATAAAAAAAGTATATTGTCATTATCTTTGTATAAATATTTAATATGTACACATCTTATATAAATTTGAGTAGGCAGAGTGAACACTATCCCTAAAGTGTATTATCTTTAGCTATAGAGACAACTGAATCCTATGTTTGAAATGAATTATTTTAACATTTACAGTTTTAATTCCAAATTATTGGGCGATGTTTTATTATACACTAAAAAAATAATCAATCATTTGACTAAGAAGAGAAAACATTAATGGCTGTGTCATTGAAGATTTCTAACTTCCTTCTTCCGTTTAAGAGGACCTGAATGTTGCCATGTTTGAGACCCGAGTCCAATAACCAGGTCAACAAAATGCTGCAGGACAGTAAAAACTCCCAACCTTGAAAGATGACTTCATACTTTCATTCTGAAAGTAGAAAATTAATTGAACTTATAGCAAGTATTACTTTTTATTTATTGTTGAATAATTTCAGATTTAGGTCAGGAGTTGGTGGTGGAGTGGGGGGGCGGTGGGATGATGGTGTTGAGGTTATTTCAGGCCTGTTTTTGAATTTTCGCCTGTAGTACTCCACTGTAGTCTGCTGAGGGATGAAGTAGGTTCGGGTAGGGAGCCTCACCAAGCGCTCATACGAGTTTGTGTGAAATGGACGCAGGTTGACACGAGACAGAGGCAGCTGGATCCAATTGGGAAAGTTAGACTCAAAAGTACCTGCAATTACACAAGTCACATTTGAAGTTGACTTTCTTTTTAAGGCATTAAATAATAAGTGTTTGCTGATAGTGCTGACAGTATCTTGTCTTTTTCCATTTTCTGGCCATGGTGTATGTCTCTCCCAGGCGAAAGATTGGTTTGAAACTCCTGCAAAAATAAAAACATAACAGTAATCAGAATACTGTTGAACTATTCAGTGCTCTATTTACTTCAGCTTAAAATCAAAAACTGACCACAAAAATACAGTTGGATAGTGAAGTATGAAGTATTTCCAGTGCAGAAATTCATAAAGTTCATTTGTAAATGTAATATTTATCTAACTTCTACACCAGACTATATTCCACAATAACATTTCATATTTATGTCTAAATGTTTCACTGCACTTTAGAAACACCTTAGAATTAGAAATTTGATTAAAATGATGCAACAAAATAAAACTACTTTAAACTATAGATGGACAAATTTATCTAGAGTTAGTTCGACTGACTCTTATAAAATAAATGTCTGCAATCTACAGAGGAAAACAACTATTTTAAATGCATATTCACATACCTCTTCTGCGGAGGCACGAGCACTTTGTATTTGTTGGCAGCAGGAATAAAGCTGGCCCTTCTGATCTCTTCTTTTTTAATCACACAGAAAAATTTAAGGACATCCATTCCGTTGAAGGTGGGCTGTTTCCACTGCGGTGAAGTTTCAATGTTCAGAAAGCGGTTATAGTCCTGTGTTGCATAGAATGGAAGCAAACGATGCAAATAATTATTTATGGTATGTTTTCTGCAGTTTTGTTTTTTCCCCCTTCTTTCCCTATTATTGCTGTTCCTGCTGATCATTATTTATATTTATTTATTTGCATGCAAATGTGTAGTTTGGTTTCCACCCATCCATTCAACAGCATCAACTTAACATAAAGCCTGCATCTCCACATCCATTCCAGAAATTTATTTATGCAAATAATGTTCTTTTATTTGTTTTGTTTTTCATTAAATGCAAATATTCTCACTTTATACAATTAAAATACTTATATTTTAACTTCCCTGCGCAAAGATTCATACCAGCATGGTGAAAAATGACATGTCCTTTCTTTACCTTTCACTCAAAGTTAATTTAATGAATTTTAATATTGAAGAAAATATACATTTTGATATTGTTGGAGGAACAAGATAAGAACAAAATCAAAAGAGGAACTAACTTTGAATTTTGAGGTCCAATTCTCCATCCAGGAGTCTGCTTTTTTGTTAATTATCTCCATCTTGTTAGGGTTGCCCTCCAGTCCCTGACCCCAGCTTTTAAACTCGCGTTCCAGGAAATACTGTGCCTGACGCACACCCAAACCCTCAATGAGGCGGAATACTGGTTTCCTATTGACAAAGAAACAAGATTTTTTTCCGTCTCTTAATAAAACATACAAACAAAAAACACCACTAATCTTCCAAATTAATACTGTCAGAAACTCACTGGACATTCAGTTCCTTATTTGCCAGAAGAGTTATAATTTTTTTCGTAACATCGTAACTGACTTCGGGTTTCACATCCACCAGCAAATTTAATGTCTCAACAACCACATCGCGTGCTTGATTTGTCTGAAACATGCAAAAAAGAAAAACAACATATTAGCAAAGCTGTCAGTTGTAACTGAAGCACTCAAGCTATAGTTTCAATGCTGGTTTCACTTTACAATTGATGGCTGTATGAATTTCTCCCAAGCGTCGGTGAGGTTTGTGTACTGTTTATCTGTGACATCAAAGAGGTTCTGGCTTTGCAGAACTTGCGCTGCACGAACTGCTCCAAGGATCTTGGCGTTTGCTTTGCCGGTGGAGTTTTTCAGGTATCTTAGTAGTTGCTGGAAGACGTCCTCAGGAGAAATGTCGCTTGCGATATGCTGCAAACATTCCAACATCTAAACCTGAGCCACATTCATCATCTAGGATGCATGTATTTTCATATTTCTTTTTATTACCTTTTTGTCAGGATACACATCAGAAAACCATTCTGTACTTGAAAACTGAGTGAGGAATGTTGAAGTATCCTGGGAGACTTTCCGGAGTTGAGTTGATGTTGGAGTAGGAAGAAGAGCACGGGGTCTCTGTTGACTCCACCGGTCCAAGTGGGTTGACTCCATTGAATCACTGACCTTTTTAGCCTGCAAGAAAAAGACTGATAAAGTGCCACTGCTTGCTCCAGTCCCAAAATGTCTGAATATGTCTTGTTTTTACCTTATCCGTTTTGGCTTGTTTTGCAAGCACAGCTTTCAACACTGGAGTCTTTTTGGTCACCTTTGTCTTCGAAATCTGGATATTTTTTGGTTTTATGTTATACAGTGCTTTAGAAAAGTTATTAAACAAATTTGATGACAATTAGGGAAAAAAAATCTACCCAAAACAACATTTCTAAATGTGAAAATTAACTACCCCCTAAACCTAATAATTAAGAGTGGTTGTCCCCCTCTTGATAGAAACAACTGCTATGAAGCACTTATGATAACTGGAAATAACTCTTTAACATCACTGTGGAGGAATACTCTTTAGATTAATGCTGCATAACCCAATTGCGCTTAATGTCAAGAACACAAACTGGTGGATTTCTCCTTCAGAATTTCTACTCATAAATTTATGGTAATTTATGTGAGTTTTCTTTTGTGTGCAAAAACATATCGGTTCTAAACAAACCTTCACGATACTACTCCCTTGACTGTAGACATCATGTTCTGTTTTCTTAAAAAATGTTAAAGCTATTGATGTTGTTGAACAAATCCACAATGAGCCTTAATGTTATTTGTCATCAGCACCATGGAAGTCATTTTGCCAAAATGCTCCAGGAAGGTTCACTACTGTTCCAAAGTTTCTGCATTTCCTGTTATCGACCACCTTTTCCAGACTGTTAGGGAACCTTTTTTATCTCCTCTTGAATTTCTTAAGATTGGAGCACAATGTTTTGGTTTTGGCACCTTTAAGCCTGCTTCATGTTGTCAGACAAGTTCTCAAGTTATTTCTTGGTCCTAGAGATCTGGCAATAATCAAACCTGCATGTAGCTTGTGAAATTGAACTCGGCCTTCCTACAGTAAAATGCAATCAATTACAAATAAAGTATCTTTTAACAAGGGCCGCATATTTTCACATAGAGCAACATTGGTCAATATAGCCTTTCCAATCTAATAAATGTAAAAATCAGTTCAAAATTGCTGTTTTCATTTACTATTTGTTCTATTTCTCTGATATTGACACTGGTTCAATGAGCTGAAACATTAAAGAAGCAAAGCTAAAACAAACTTAAGAATGAAGAAAATGCTGTGATTACAAACGGAAAAAAGACGTTGTAAAGTTTTATACCTGTTTTTTCGCAAGCAGTTCGGTGGCCGCAGGACCGACCTCTTCTCTTGGCTTTGGAACGTAAATGGTTCGCATTAAACGTGCTTTGGTCATCATTATAATATCATCAAAATCATCTTCATCTTCACCAATCTGAAAAGCAAAGTGTTTAACAGCCAATAACATAAATTAGTATGATTTTTGCAAATGTGCTTAACATAAAAAATAAAGTAGCAAAAAAAAATTGGTGTACAATTATACATGTGGGGGTGGGTGGATAATTGTTTATTTTTGTGGATTTTTTTGTATTGATCTGAACAGCACTTTGAGCTGCTTTTAATATGAAATAAAATTGATTGATTTATTGATCAATACTGACAAATTATTTCTCTACATTTTCCTCCTTAAATTTGACTTGCACTCTGTTGCCAAAAACCTGGCCATTTTTTACAAGTTATGATCAAATGAGAAAAAGTCAGAAAACACTATTGAGAGAGTAAATCTTAATTTCAGATTGATCTCATCATGGAAAGTTTACTGTAAACAAATCAAATCTACTTCCACAATGGGAAGTTTAAGGGCTTGCCCACTTCTTTCTTCTATGCAGGGTGTTTCATCTTAAAAAAAAAACAACAAAAAAACATGTCACTCCTAAAGAATCTGTCTTATATGTCACATTCATCCGGTCTGATGACACCACAAAACCTGGCCATTTAACCGGAATGTGCATTAATGTCAATGTATTTATTTGACCTTTGTTTAAACAGGTTGTCTCAATGAGATCCAAGATTTACTTTTCAAGAGAGACCTGCTTACATACTTTTGAGAATCACTGAAAACTAGACCAGTATATTAGAGGTTTATGTACCAGACTGTTTGGCAGTTTAATTTATTTTCAAGTACTTGAGAAAATCAGGTGAAAAAAGATTTTTGCTGAAATATACCTGCTCACAAGGTGACAATCCATATAACTCATGCATGTATTGGTCAAAGGCCTCTTTCTTGGTTTTTCTCGTACTGTGAGTTTTCTTTTGTGAGCAATTTACGCCTCCCTTTATTAGAGCCTTCAAGTCCATGTCTATGATCACTGACGCCTCCTGACACAGGTGGGAAAAAATGTATTTATAGGCCAGGTATTTTAATAATTACTGTGTTCAGTAGAGCTTAAAATGTACCTTTTTATATACTCACCGTTTCCTGCTCCAGGTATATGTTCATTACCTCATTGCTGCTGATAGCTTCCTTTAATCTTTCTGCTTCATTAATTGGCATGCTAGAATACAAAAGTGCTCAGAACGTATTCAGATAATTGCATTATTATTGTAACCTGAAAGTGGAACCTATCTTACTCTGTTTTGTCAGGTGTTTCTTCAACCTCAGAAACAGGCAGCTCAGAAAGGACATTTTCAAAATAGTAGCAGCGAAGCTGGAAAAAAAAAATCAGGCATAGGGATGATAAATCTTTCCTGTGAGCAATTTTTAAATTCAGGTAAATAATAAGCAGCCAATAGTTGCACCATTCGTTGGTATTTCTTTGGTAGAAACTGTGCAAACTCCATCCTGTACAGGTCCCCATTCATGCCCAGAAATAGCTCCCCGTTTCCACTGTATTCCATACACTGAGGTGCTGCCACAAGCTGTTGCACCCTGAAAACAAAATATATGGTGTTTGAATATTTATTCTAAAATATGCAATGTCTTGCAAAAGTGTTAATGCCCCTCGAACGTGTTCCTATTTTGTTGTACACCAACACAAAGGAGGTTAGGGTATGCAATATGAACTTTGCCTCTTTAAACAACATTTTGCATAATGACCAAATATTTTACTTTTGGACTCTTTTGGTATAAATTTAACACCTTTCCCTTCACAGAGTTGCATATTGAAGTCTGTAGTTGCAATGTGACAAAATCGGAAAAAGTTCAAGTAGTGTGGTTTATCTTAGAACCCTAACCCGAAGCATATAAACATTCTGGTAAATAAAATAAAGCAGGGTTAAAAAGAAGATATGAAGTAAGTCTAACCAGATGAGCCTATTCTTCTCATTCCAGATGCGGACTGTCTTATCCAGACTGCAGGAAGCAAACGCCTTTATTTCAGGAATCGGGCACACTCCTGCAAAACAAAAACAAACCAAAAAAACAAGTCACTCGGGTAAAAATCCCCTTTGCAGTTTCCCATGTAGAGGTTATACCAAGCCGTGACCTGTGAGGGAATCTATATGTGCATTTTTTTGCTGACATTCTGTTCGTTTCAGGTTTTCCACATGGTAGAGTTGTAGGCCGTAGGAGTCGCTGTTAGGCTCTCGAAACGCCAGGGCCACCTGCATCTCCAGCGCCGCCAGGTAGACCTGGGGCTCATAACATACCACCGTCTGCCATGGGGTGAGACACGTTGCAGCATCGAGGTGAACTTTCCACACCACCACCGTGAAGTCCGCACCTTGATGATTAGATTTAAAGTAATCAAACCTTCTTTGAAAAAGACGTGTGAAGATATAAAAATGTATGATTTAAATTCACCCGAGGAGAGGAGGTAGTTGTTCTTCGGGTAGGCCTTCATTGCTGTGACAACCTTGCCGTTGTGTGCGGGGGTTCTGTACAGGACCGTCCCATCATCCATTGCGAGGACACTCACACAGCCATTACATTGGCCAATGATAACCCAAAATCTGATGCAAACACAAAATGTATAAAAAAATTTCACACAATAGAACAACTTCTAGCAGTTCAAATGCACTATCATAAAATACCATAGGAATTCACTCATCTGCCTTCACACACATTCCTGAGTGACATTCCATTTTTAATCTGTGTGATTTAATATGTCTGCTTCTCCGCCATTAGCACGGCTTCCTCTGCCATTAGCACATTGAGCAGCACGAACACAAGCTTGATTGACAGTTTTTTTCACAGAATATCACAGCTCTATTAAATATGTAAACAACATACTATTTACAAAACTTGCATGCTGCACCTTTAATACCACTAACAGCTGACTGTAAAATATTCAACGACTAGACTTGTTGTACACGGGGCATCCTATTATGATACTACACTGAAATTTCACTGAGTTTCTGAGGGCAATTCATTTGTAGAAGCAATTTGCGTGTTGAAGTGCTGGATTTTATACACCTGTGGCCATGGAAGCAACTGGGACACCTGGATTTAGTGATCTGGATCTGTGAGCGAATACATCTGGCAATATACTACTTTTATGTAAAGAGAAGCTGCTTACCTATTCTTGAAATGATCAATATGTTTGCTGTCCCTCTGACTGCTGCCTCTCCCACTTTGTAAACTTTTCCATTTCTCTAAAGCCTTCTCAGGGTCTCCCAAGGAGCTGTAAATCACCATGCAACAGGCTGGGCCAGGCACCGGCAGGTTTCGGACATCCTTTTTACTTAGAGTGTCTGATATTAACCAGGAACCCTGGCCTCTGCCTTCCCATTCTTGTATCAAAGTGGCTGGATTAGCGAGTGGGTTGACTTGCAGTAAGGTACCACCCTTAGTCAAGACAAACAAAAGCTCTTTTTGAAGGCAGTAGGCAGCATGTAATACCCTCTTTCCTGCCTTAAAGGAAGTCAGTATTTCTTCTGTTCCAGCAGAAACCAGATAGATATGATCATCTTCAGTGACACAAGTCACTCGGGTTGGGTAGCAAGGAGGCAAATGTGAGACTAAGATTTGTTTCAATGCGATGTCTTCATCCCCTTTGACCTTTGTGTGGAGTGTGTACCAAGCTGTTAGAAACCAAAGATCCACACCTTTGTTTGAAAAGGAGAAAAACGGGTGTTCGTTCTTTATGCCACCCAAACACAGTGGAGGGTTGTTCTGCTCCGTGTGGAAACAATCAATTGCAAAGTTCTTTTTTACATCCCAGCTACGGATGGTGCAGTCTGCAGAGCATGAGATCAGCAGGTTTGATTTGGAGCAATAGAACAGCGAATTCACCGCACCTAAGTAGAACAAACAAATAGAAGTCAGACCAAATGAAGTAAATTGGTTATATAAATAAATATTGAACCTGAAGCAGTTTAACCTTAAAGTTACCATCATGTCCAAAAAGAGTCACACGTGGAACCCAATCAAGACCCCAGACTGTGATGGCGTAGTCTTGGAAACCGGTGATCAAACAGTCAAGTTGGGTGCAGAACAGCATTGTGGTGATTTCACTGTGAGAGAAAAAGTCTTTTAAAACAGTGCTCAGCAATACACTTCTATATCTTCTTTAAATAACTTACCAGCTTATTATATAAGGATCCGTTTTTCAAATTAACACATATAAAACAATGATGACGGGTTAAATAACAAAACAAACTAAATAAAAGGAAAAACTAAGTCACGCCATAAAACATACAGATAGGATTTCTATAAAAATGATGTAAAGTACTACTTATTACACCAAAATTTATGTCAAAAATAGATTATTAATATCAAGTGTCATGCAAAATGCATTTAAAGTCCTTTAACTTTTCACACTTTGTCATAACTAAAATCACAATGCTAGACAAACACAAAATAGCACATAATTAAAGGGGGAGGATGAGGTTCATCACTAGACATACAACCCAATAAAATGATTCATGAAAAATTCATATTATCCTGGAATGCTCCAATCAAATTCCAACTGAGAAATTTCAGCCTAGATGTGTAAAGCCAGTAGCCATAGAGGCTGCAATCAAAGGAAAAGGTGGCTTAACAAGGTGCTGTCACTATTTTGGTGAATGCTGATGACGATTTTCTCAAAATGTGTTAGTTATATTGTCTGTTTGTAAATAATTATTTTTGAAATGACAATGTTGTTGGTTATTAAATCATGTAACGCCTATTTTAACTACTATTTTGACTGCACTTACTTGATGTAAAGTGGCAGTTCTGGTGTCAGCTGCCATTGCTTGTCACTACTTCGGTTCGGTAGCAGTGGAACTTAGTGGGATAAATAATATTCTTTTTTTGTTTTATTTATTTATTTGAAACAAATATATTCATATTTATGTTCAATCAGTGCCAGCTGCCACTGTTTCGGTGGCACCTACTGACAGCTGACACTGGAACTGCCATTACCACAAATTGAGCTTGCTGTTTCTCTTTAACGAAGCATTGACTCTGGTGGGCAAAATATAACTGCAAAGTTATTTGTAAAAGATTGTTAAAATGCACTATTTTGTAGGACACATAAAACATATATATTGCGGTTGTAATTTAAGACAATTACAAAAGTAAAATGAGTACATTTACATTTTACAGCTCTTAATACTGAGGAAAATTCAGTCATTTATATGCTTTCATGCTCCAGCTACTAAGGTGGTGCATGAAATTTTGAACCAAAGAATGAGCTCAACATAAGTAAAACTGCATAGATACCACAAAACCAATAATTGTGCATAACATCATTATGATTCTGCAGACCTTGGACAGAGTTCCTCCTGGTGATCCAGAACCATCCCATCATCGAGGTTGATCACAGTCACAGCCATTCCATATGCAACAAAGGCCTGATGAGGCCTCTTCTTCTGTGGAGGAGCCAATGCCATGTGAGTGAAAGCTGTCTGCTGCAGCCCTTCCTGTATCTTCACTCTGCACCTCATGAGCAACACCGACCACACACACACGTTCCCAAAGCCTGCAGTAACCAGCTCCCAGGAATGCTCCACCGCCTCACACAGTCGAATATCAAGAGCGTTGTCCGCAGTATCCAAATGCCGCAATTCATTGTCCAGGAGAGTGAAGATGGGCCCGGGGCCCCAGCCTACTATCCATCCCAGGACCTTTGTAGCAGTCAGGCCTAAAAAGGACATTTTTCTCCAGACTATCTCCCTGTGGCATTTAGGTCTGAAAAAGCTTACTTTGTTGTCTGCGTGGAGGCTGATGAAAGCATGAGTTGCAGGGGAGTGTACCATGAAACGCACTGGGCTGTCACAGGGGAAATGCTTGAAGTGATAGAACCCATGGACAAGAAAGTGTTCATCTTCTTCATGGGTAAAAACCTGCAGACACAAACAGAATGCTTTACTGATAGTTACTGCAATAATTTTCTGGTAACCACCTTCAAGCTGATCTACCTTGTTTCCAGTCTGCCTTTTATCGTAAATGAGAAATTTCTGAGCTTGGTGTCTTGTTGGTTCTGTCATCTTAGAGAGCTAAGATAACACCCTCTATGCTGAATCTTGGGTGATTTGCTGTTCTGTCCTGGAGCCACTACCTCAAAATGACTCGGTCTTCAGGGTATGGTGTTCTCCAAGTCTGAGCTGTGATTCTGCTCTAAATCTTTCTGCTTGTAAAGCTCTGCAGAAATCTGAGAATAAATAAGCGTACTCATCCTGAGGAAAATGAAAGAAAACGGTCCCCATGCCTGCATTACAAAGAAGCTAATGCAAGGCACTCTGGGAAGTGAAAACAATCAAGTGAATTGAATTATAAATGAATCCACATTGTAAACTTTAAAAGTGTCATGGAAGTGTATTGAAATTTTTCATTTCAAAGTTAAAATCATTTCTCAATTATCTCAAATCCTTCATAATTCATTTGTGCAACTGATACTACTACTACTACTAATAATAATAGTAATAGTGTAATACAATACCAAGTTATGCATAGGCATCCAACATCCAATGGGTGTGAATCTCTGATGTTGTAATTTTTTGTTGATAATTTGTCAAATATTAAAGAAAGTACTGTTTGAATCTATGAAAAATAAACAATAAAATCCAAAAAGTTTAATGTCTCTGAGCTGCAAGAATGCAGATCACTACTCTCATTTTGTATTTCTTTAAATTGTTTCCCTTGTTCTTCACTTGTTTCTCGGCAACCACAGTTACTTGGCTGCAAAAACGCTTGCTTTATTTCAAAACTATTTTAAAGATATTTCAATTCCATTCCAAAATACTTTACTAGTCCCAAATGGAAGATAAATGTTGTAATTCATATTCCCCAAGGTTCTTCAAAGAGTAGATGCTAATAACTGTTGATAGGATCTTCTGTTGCAGTCTGTATTACAGCAAATTTAAAGAAGCCTCCACCTGAAGACATTCTGTTGTTGTCCAGTGCTATGTATTTAAGTTTTTCTGTTACCTTTTATGATTTTGTTTGATGTACTGAAGTACTGTTTGTAATTTTTCTTGAATCCTGTAAAGTGTGAGTTTTTAGAAAAGTACTATATAAATAACATGTATTATTATTATTATTATTATACTCCTCAACCATCTCCACTTCTTCTCCCATGATGCAGTTAGTGTTAAACCTAATTCTGCTTCTGTGGGGTTAAGTCAAAAGGAGTAATTTTACACATGACATTACCTTTTGGTGTGGTATGTATATAAAAGGAAAAAATAAAACCCAACATTGTATATACAGATTTACTACATTTATTTAAAATAACTCACACTTTGTAATAAAAATATTTCATAGCCAAAAAGTATAAATATTTTTAGATATCCACAAACATGTGTACAATATTATTTTTAAACTAAGGACAATCGATGAATTAACAACATTCCCCTCATGGCCATGTTCACCCCATGTTTGTCCAATTTCGCATTAAACTATGAAATAAAGAAACAGCAAGGTATACAAGATGATGTCTATAGAAGTTGTATTAGTTGAACTTTTTGCTCCTTCTGTGTTTAAAAATGAATTGAACCTTTAAAGTAACACTAAAGTGAGTCGGTATCAAGACTCACTTTAGTGAGTCTTGATACCGACTTGGTATCAAGACTTGGTATCAAAGTCAAGATACCATCTTGACTTTGATACAAAGTATCAAGTCAAGATGGAGGGTTTCAAAAGCCTTCAGTCATTAAGCTCTCCAACTTTCCCTCCTCTGCAGGGTTGGGCAACGTCAAAGGTTGAGTGAAATATTGCAGCTCTATGTTTCCTGACTCGTGTGCCAGCGCAATTCCTGAGTATGTGTTTTGTTGTCCTGAGTCTCCAAACACAGCCATAGTTGTTACCCTAAAAACACAAAGCACACGCCTGATATGAACACAGGATGGCATAAAATTTTTGTTATATATGTCACTCATTTAATTGGTGTTACCTATCAGCACGAAATGTCTCTGTCATAACAGGCTGTCCATCATCTTTCAACATGTCCCATATGTGAAGATTAGAAGCCGCGTCGAGGACACAAAACACAGCAGGCCTGGTCTGGGTCCACTGCAGCGAGATCACCGCTTCTCCACTGGTGCTGTTCATCCATTCTGCCACAGGCTGATCGTGGCTGACTACATGCATCCTGATGCTGCCGTCTGCACAGCCCACCTACAAAAAGGGAAGAAAAAACTCAGAGTAAGGTACTAAAGTACACCCTTGCACCAAAATATGAATCAAAGTACCTGGAATTCATCATTTCAGAGTAACATGAGAAGAATCTTTTTTGAAGGAGGGATCAGAATAAAGGAAATATTATTCGTGTAACTTGGTCTGCTTATTAATTTTAAGCTTTTTAATTATTGTCTTGACATAGAGAAATATTTTCCAAGCTAAGAATCTTGAAGGGTACCAATGAATTCAGGAGTAAGAATTTTGTTAAAAACAGTTATTTCATAATATGCTATTTGCTTTCAATCTGAACAATTGTCCCTAAATAAAAGTAAACATTTTCTAACATTTTTCAGTGTGAAAGTATGATACTGTAATCAAAGATTAACGTAAGTGTTTTATATATCAACAAACACCACTAGTATGTGTGCAGAAGGCTGCATGTCTTAAAACTGACTCAATTTGAAAAGGAACACTTCCTACCAGGAAGAGATTTGGTCTGAAAGGAGAAAAGTGGATTGAGTTGATGTCAACAGTTCTTTCTTCCACCTCCTGGGACTTGTAAAACTGTGGAGGAGCCTTCAAACTGTGACTTGTTCCATGTCTGACCAGACCCTGGAAAGAAACAGGAAGTCAAAACATTTCCCATAAGGAACTATGGATCACTAGTCTGAATTCAGATACATTTTGCTCACCAGATTGGTGCCAATAAAGAAATGATTGGAGTCTGTCGGATGGTATTTTAAAAGCAGTGTCTGAAACGGCCTTGTTTTTGATGCCTCTTTTAGTGATGGCCTTGGAGATGAAGAGAGCACAACATTAGATCTCACAAACTCTCCCGTCACATCATGTCCCCCCAGCCTGTACAGTACATGACCTCCAGAGACATGCTGAGGGGACAAACACTGGATCATGTGACCACTGTAGAACAGCTGCGTCCCAATAGGTCAAGCCACTGTGAGTTATTTTTAAAGCCAGCGAATGACAAGTGATCGTCATGAGCTATTTATCAATCTAACCTCGGAACAGTGAGGAGGGAGGAACTGTGAAGCAGCTTCACTCTTCCCCCGGGACGGAGACCTGCAGGGTGGGAAACACAAGACAGAATTTAGGCCAAAACACGTGTGGGAGAAATATGAGTATGTTTACTGGATAGAACAGGGAGGCCTATAAAATGTGACTCAATTACCTAAATCTGATGGCGACCCTGCCTCGTTGCCTTTAGGGAGCTCCACCACCACCTATAGGATGCAAAGAGGAAAACACATAAATTGTCAGTATCTGGGGGAAAAGGTTCCATGATGAATAATAATGAGTGAATGGGGTGACAGTGGCTCAGGAGGCAGGAGTTCATCCCATAACCCCATGACCTCAAAAGGTGGTAATAAACAAACATGATCACAAAGACCAAGAAACAAAGCAGACAAATCAGGGAGAAAGCTTATTTCCCTTCTATGTCATAATTACACACTACTTTGTGATGCTCTTTCACATAAAATCCTGATAAAATATGAAGAAAATTCTAAACTGTTGCAAAGAGTTTCAGATTTAAGCAAATTCCTTATCTGCTTGAATCAAATAAAGAAACAACTCATGCATGTTTACTGCCTTGTCGTGTTTTGTCTTTACTGTATACAAAGTTTTTCTCTTTTGGGATGGGTAAGGTGAGGATTTTATTTGTATACTGTATTCCAGAAATTTGTGTTGAAGTTTTTAAGAAAAAACTAATTTGAGAATAACAAATTAATAAAATAACCAAACGCTACAATGTTGCACCACTCTGGATCACTTCATTAAATTTGTTTCTCTTTGTTGCCTAACCTACCCAGAAATTTAAAATCCCGCTTTCATCCAAGGAGGCAAGCTGGAATGACAATCCTGATGATTCTGAGTGATAAAAATATAATTTTAGTTGAATGATTTTGATTGGGTTTAAAAAACAAAGTAATGACACACTAATATTCAGTCACTGTGTAAAGAAAGTCACACCTTCCTCAGAAGCTAAAAGTGGGACCTCTGGTATCGGTCCTCCAGCAACAAAGGAGGGAGCGACCTCTATGGAGGTGACAGGCGAAACATGGCCTGAGCCGGACATCACTGCATCTGTGTTGGCAGAACAACAAAAGACAAGATGTCAGCACTCACTGCGTTTGTTCTGTTTATGCAGATAAACAGCTTCTGCACTGAAGGGACGCTGTAACGGATACTCAACAAAATCAACAAAAATAAAACCCTGGATTTAATCCAGACAGTTTATGAGTTTTATGTTTTGAAATACTGAAACAAATGTGGTTATCAAATTTCTTAAAGCGCCCCTGCATTTGGCACAAGTTTGCAAGAACAAAAACATTTCTAAAATATTTAACATGAAAATGAATATTAAGGAAAAATCTATGTTTAATGACAATTTTAAGTGAATAAAACTTTTTCTGAGATACCGGTGGAAAAGGTGGGATGTCTGAAGGTCCACTCATAATCACCAATCTTTAATCTGTAATGGTTGCTGGCATACTCCCTCAGGTCCCACAGCACCACAGAACCAACCAGTGTTCCTGCAAACACCAGAGTGGACTTTCCTGGGCTGAAGCAGCAACACTGGACCTGCAAGGAGCAAAAACATTACAAGTGCTCACTGTTATTCGTGTTGAAAGTGGCTATTCTGGGATTTTTTTGTTAGTCTTATTAGCTTGGTTGTTCTTGTCTCAATTATTTTGGCTAAACTTCCACTGGCGCAGAATAATGTCTCTGTAAGGCAAGTATTATTCTAAAGTCAAGCAGACTTTGCTGAAACTGAAATTAGATTGTGTAAATGTGAACCTCTGATTCATAGATGAGTATCTTCTGAGGTCTGGATGGCTCCCAGATGTTCCAAACACAGATGACGGTGCAGCTGTTGAGGCCGACAGTGCTGGCGCTGGATGTGGGCATGTGGACAGACAGCATGATGTGCTTCTGAACCTCAGAGAACTGCACCAAACTAATCTGTCGACCTGTGATTGGAAAGTTAAGCCCAACTTTGTTATTTTCTGAATGATGTACAGCATTCTGATAATATTAGGAATTTGTATTAAAGAAACAAAATACCACAAGTAGAATAAGGAAAAAAAAACCAATGTTAAAGCAACGTGTGATCACCCTGACTGCATTACTAAAGATTGTCTTTGGAATACTTTTGCATGGTACTCTACCTAAAAGAAAAGGGAACTTAGTGTTGAGTTGCAAACTTCCATCGCTGAAAGAAAGCGAATCTGTTTGAGTCTTCGGCTTTCTTAGGGATTTCTTCTCTGCCTGATCTTCCTCCAGCAGCACCACCATGACCTGCGTTTAGTCAAAAAGCACAACAAGTCACTGCTTACAACTCAAAGAAAAAGCTTGAAATAACACATTTTAAAACTTTACAAAGAATGAAAAAACAGTCATATAATATGTAAAACCTGTGAGGCTGAGCGCAGAAACGACATCAGACATTGTGAATCGAGAAGGAGGTCAATCCTGCTTTTGTCTTGTGCGTCCTGAGAGAAGTTTGGATCTGCAAAATAAAAAGGTGCAACATCACTGCCTATAATCAGTTCACTTCTTCAGTTTTTGTCCAATGCTTCAAAGTGATTCATTGGGATTTCATGTGATAAACTAACACAATGTTGCAAATTATTAAGTGGAAAGGAAATGATTCGTGGTTTTCAAACAGTTTCACAAATACAAATAAAACAAAAAACAAACAAAAAAACGAGACACGCATTTTTATTCACTCCCTTGGCCTGACAACTGTTAAAAAAAATCCAACTTTCCGTGAAGGCCTCACAAAAGACAGCATCATGGAGCCCAAAAAAAAAAGTGAAGGGAAAAGTTTTAGAAAAGTTTATAACAGGGTTATGTGATAAAACAATCTCTCAATCTCTGAGAATCTCCCTTAGTAGTGCCCAATCCATCATTTTCAAAAGGAAAGCGTATGGCACGCTACAAACTGATCGAGACTTAGACATTCCCCCTAATCTAAATGGCTGAACAAGGGCAGCCAGAGTGAACTGCTACAGAGATCCATAACACAATAAGGCAGAAAAAGCATTAGTCATGCATTCCACATATTGGACTTTTATTGGACAAAGTAAAAAAAAACAAAAAAGAAGACAAAGGGGATCCCATGTTTGGCCTAACACAGCACTTCAACCTCCAGCAGGATAGTAACCCTAAACACTCAGGCAGAACTACATTGGAATGGTTAAAATCATAGGATGTTCATGTTTTAGGCTCACCCAGTCAAGTCATAATCCAATAATCCAACAGAAAAACTGCAGCTAAACTTGAAAACGTTTGCAGTCAGTAAGACTTACTTCTGTTGTTGGGTGCAACTTGACAAAATGGGAAAAACCTTAAGACTCTTTCTTACCTCCACAAGCTCCATTGTATTCAGGGGGATGCTGAGTCCACTTTTCACATATTTCTACTTCCTCTGTCTGGACGTATCGGTCTGCGTTATCCTCGTTACACTGAACATAAGCCTGGGAGGAAGACAGTCCCACTTCTCACTCAAATGTGCTGTTTCCTTTTTATACTTGTATCTTAGGTGTTTCATCACAGACTCAAAGAACAGAAAATGAACCTGACCTGCTTGGTGTTGGCATTTCCAAAGTTCTTTATATACATTTCATATTCACTGACAGGAGGGATGTCCAGGAGGGAGAACGTCATGGAAAAGTCCAGATCGATTAAACGAAGCAGCTCTGTACTTCGCTTCCTGTTGTCAGAGGACATTTACCGGCTCATAAAACATTACATGAAACTGCTTGAGGAATAATATTTTAGTTTTAAATTAACATACTTCTGCTTTGTGGCAACTTTCTTGCTGATTTCACGTTGCTTTGCAGCCACAAAGTTGATAAATTTGCCATGCCGAGAGGTTTTACTCTCATTCCTTTCAGAGCCTTTAAACAGTTGATTATGATTAATTACATTGACCACAATGTCGCATAAAATTTTGCTGAATTATCTAAGTTGTGTGTATGGTATTGAACATAAAGAGAGCACCTTTGGACCATTTGGGCCTGTTCTGCTCCTCCTCTCCAGCCGTACTGCTCCTGGACTGAGCCGTTCCAACTCTTTCGTTCTCCTCAGCCATGGCTCTCCGGATCGCCTCGACCTCTTTACTTTGTTCTGTAGTCTGCCCCTCTTCTCCATCATCATCCTCACCTTCATCAGCACTCTCATCCACATCTTCAAAATCCTCTTCATAATCCTTTGAGGAAATAAAGCATTGTTTACACAAGCAACACAATGTAGCAAATAACACGTCCAGCGCTGACTTCTTACCAGTCTCTTAGAACGTAAATCGA
This sequence comes from Brachyrhaphis roseni, assembly GCA_903066815.1. Classification (NCBI taxonomy): domain Eukaryota; kingdom Metazoa; phylum Chordata; class Actinopteri; order Cyprinodontiformes; family Poeciliidae; genus Brachyrhaphis; species Brachyrhaphis roseni. The sequence goes on along the minus strand of CAEFZY010053725.1, from coordinate 57,367 downwards.
TAAAAGCGTGCAAAAGTAAACAATTAAATGTTAAAAATGAGAATGTTGACAAAATAAAAGATGGAAGAGAACAGAATTAGATATTATATCCTTTACCTCAAAATCCTCTTCATATGCTTGCTCTGCCAAGTCTGCATCTTCTATCTGCAGATGAAACCATATGGAGAAAGGCAAAATGAAAGAACCGTGTACAGTCATACATGCTGCATAGAAAGCACAAAATGTGAATAAATGACCCATTGAAGAAAAAACAAACAAAGCTTGATCTATGAAGGGACATTTTTGATACATAGGTTCAGGAATTGTGTCAAATCAGTAAACCTTCTGGTCATGTTGAATCTCTTTGATCTCATATAATTTTATTTCCTAGTTTCTTTCCTTCACAATGAGCAGGGCACTTTTCTGCAACACTTTATGTCCTCCTCAGTTTTGTGGTCAAACTTACACAGCCCTCTCCTTGTTGTCCGTCTGCTGTCTGCTGCTGCTCTTTCTCATCCTAGTTATTTGGAAGTAACACAAAGAAGGAAAATGACATGATATCATCCGAAAATAATTTTAAAATGAACAAAAAGAGGTTTTAAGGAGAATTTAGGGACCAACTAACCTTTTTCTCTTCCTTCCTTTTGTCCGATGAGGATTTCTTGGAACTGCTTTTCTCTACGTCCTCTTCCTCTGCCTCCCTGTGTTGTCTGTCTTTATGCCTTCCATCTGCACTGTCCTCCTCTTTTTTATGTCTTTCTTTGCGCTTGACCCTTAACATTCGATCCCTGTCACCATGGGAGCTCCGCACATCACCGTCAGATTTTTTCAAGTCTTGACGTTCCTTGGATTCACTTTCGCGTTTCCATTTCTCATCCTGTAGAGCATCAGTGCAACAATATAACTGTATCCCACATTATTGAAGCAAATGTCACCAAAAAATCAAAAACAGAAGAAAGGAGGAAATTATTATCATTGTCCTACATGATGTCTTCTCTCCTTGTGTCTTCTTTCTCCTTCCTCTTTACGTCGTCTGTGGTCTTCTTTACGCACTAAGGTAAAAAAGCTTTTCGATCAAATGGACAACTCAAACATAGGAAAATTGAGTTTAAGGAAGCCTACCTCCATCTTCTGTCCGCTTTGAAAGCCTTCTTTCTTCTTGAACATCTTTGACTCTTCGTTTGTCTTCATATTCACCTCTGTGCTGCCTGTCCCTCAGCTCTCTGTGCAGTTTTTCTGTCTGATCTCTACCTATTTCACCCCTTTCATCATGCCACCTGCTCTCTCTCCTGTGCTCCCTTTCTTGTTCTTCTCTTCTTCTTTCTTTTTCTCTTTCTTCTCTCCTTTTGTCCCTGACCTCCTCCCTTACTTTTAGTTCCTCTTTCTCCTTATGTTTGTGTCTGTCCCTGATATCTCTACCATCAACTACCTGTTTTCTCCTGTCCTCGTCATCTCGTCTCTCCCTGTCTTTGTCACCTCTCCTGTCACGAGACCCGTCCTTCCTTCGCTCGACATGTCTGTCTCTACTGTCTCCATGTCGTCTCTCTCTTTCCTTGAGCTCTCCTCTATCTCGTCTGGACTCCTCTGGATCTCTGTGCCACCTCTCTACGGACTCTCCACCACGGTGCTTTCTCTCATTGTCTTCTCTCCGTCTTGAATAGCCATCACCATAGTCTTTTTCCTTACAAACACATAAATGCAAACATGAGCACCAAACGTTTGTGGTTTTTAAAAAAAAAAAGATTTCAGCTTAATGTTGTGTGTTCTATATTGGATAAATAACTAATGAAATAATCACTACAACCTCCCAAATAATCTGATTATTTAAGAACCTTTGACTTACCCTGAGGTGTCTTCTCAGCTCAGCAGGTCTCCATGTGTCTTCCTTAGTTAATTTCTAGGAAAATATATTATCTGTGTTTACTTTGTAATAACAGTGAGATTCACTTAGACCAGCACAAACATAGTTTAAATAAAAAGTAAAATTTACTCAACAAGACTACGTCCAGAGTCTGAGACAAGGTATATAACAAGTCTCTGGCTTTTATTTGCCATCGGTAATGATAAACGTCAACCACTTACCTTATCACTGTGCATGTTTTCCTCGTTGTTTGGGGATTTCAAGCTCTTAATTCTCTAAAAACAACATTACACTTTTGTATACGCGACGCCATAGTGATAACTGTCTAGATCGCATGCGCAGTGGGTTGAAACCATGGCGAACGCGTCACTTCGGCTTGACAACAGACCTCACTAATCAGTGCAGGAGCAATCGATATTCAAAAGTCAGTTTCCATGGCAGCGGTCCAGACTTTATAGTCGAACTTGATTTCCTTTTTTTTATATACAAAACGACAATTGACGCTTTTGCTAGTGCTGAACAAATGGCAATAATGTCTTTTTGTTAGTTTCCTCAACATCTTAGTCTCTTTTTTTTTCACTGTGGGACTTTTTAAGCTTTAGCTTATTTTGTCTGGAGTGTTACCACTCTGTCTTTTATAGCTGTTTTGTTCTTTTCGTTATTAATATGTCTCGGTTTGGTCTCTATTTGAGCCTAAATAGGTAATGCCATCTAGACACACAAAAGTAAATTAACTGCGACTACCCACAAATTTTAAAGCCACGTCCAGGTCAGACTGGACGTGGACTGTAGGTCACTGCCAGACCTACAGAATTAAACTAATCACTTAAATAGAACCTGTCTAACTAAATGTAGTCTAAGATCTCAAACAGTGTCACATCATGACAATGAAATTCAAGAACAGGTAAGAAAATAAATCAGTGGATCTCTCAGGCTTTGGACCAAACTCCAGTGAGATCAAAAAAAAAAAAAAAAATGGAGAAAAAATGTAAGGGGAGTGAACAGTGTCCAGCCTTTTAAAATGACTCTAAGGGTGTATTAATGGCTCCTTCAGTAGGCATGCAAACCAAAGAAAAGAAGAAAACATCTAAAGCACTGCAGGCTTCACTTGCCTGAGATAAAATAGTTTGGGGAAAATATTCTTTGAAATGACAGGAGAAAAATTAAACTTTTGGGACACGGGGTGCTCTGTTTAAATCTATCATTTTATTTAAATTGAATGACAGAACATGAAGCATAATTCTCTAAGATACTTTTTTTTAATTATTTTTTATATTGTTTTTCTCATCTTGTATGGACAAGGAGAGCCATTTCAGCCAGAAATAAATCTGGGAATAAATAAATGTATAAATGAATAAATATAAATGGGAATAAGGATGCCAATTACTCATTTATTTATTTTTCCCATTTATTTATTTATTTGATTTTAGCTGAAATGGCTCTCTATAATCTTGACCTACTTTCATGAAAAATAAAATAGGGTCAATTGTCAGTATTGAACACCAGATGGCGGTGTTTCTCGGTTTTAAGTTTTCAGAATCCTTGCGCGTTCTTGGAAATGTTTATTCCCACCCCTTAGTGCCACCCCTGTGTAGGCAGGGTGAGCAGAACAGTGGACAGTACAGACATGCATTTTGCAAGCGGCTCTCATTGAAAACTAATAAAGCAGATGTCAGCGCAGCCTCGCAGGACCATGGGAGGTTGCGCAGGTGAGCCGACGTGAAACGCAGCACTCCGCACATGGAACTGTATCGTTAGACCTAACCCGCACTGTGACAGTTTGAGGACAAGAGACATGTCAGGAGACACAATGACAGCAGTCCGCGGAGCCCACTCTAACAATGCGAGCCCTGCGACTCCAAAGGAGAACGGACACAGCGTCCAGCATGCGTCCAACTTTCCCTACACCTCTCCGGGGAGCGCACTCGACGACACCCCGGTGTATTCCAACAGTGAGCTCACCCACACATGGGTCCACTTCGTAAAGACTTTTGTCATCATTTTCCCAATTTACGCCCTGGGGTATTTTGAATTCAGTTTTAGCTGGTTGCTGATTGGACTTTTTATCTTTTTCTGCTGGAGGAGAAACGCAGGAGGGAAGCTCAGCCGGCTGAGCCGAGCGCTTGCTTTCTTTGACCAAGAGGAGCGATGTGCCAAACATAGCCTAACCAGCTCTGATTTACCACCATGGGTAAGATATGTTGCTAGTACATTACAAAGCCGCCTTTCTCAGAAGCATTTGTGCGGTTCTTGTGAACAATATGTTTTGAGCTTCCAGGAAAATAAACCATCACCTGACCAGATCAGGCGTTGCAGGTTTGAGCTGTAAAGCCGCGATGAAACAGCTGTTCACCCCCCTAGACTGTGACATGAGACCCCGGCCCCATTCTAAATACAGAATGGTACAATGGCACATCAGACACCACGCTGGGAGGGAAACATGCCCACTAAGTCTCTGTTATTTTAGGATTCATGCAGATTTACTATATCTCTTTCAGAAATTCATCCTATTTCTGCACTATCTGTGTTAGAAGGGCTTGAATTAATAATCAATGGAAACCCATTAGTGTTTCAAAAATAACTAGGACGCCATTGATAAGCTAGCATCAAAATATAGAATAATAAAAATCTGGTATATAACATGATAATAGGTTATGAATGTTTTTATTTACTGGTACCAAAATATAATAAGGTTTTTAAGGATTTCAAAATCAGGTTGAAGTATTTCTGTTGCAAAGCTGAACATTAAATATTCTTCAGTTACTATTGAATGTGAAGTTCCACAGGGTTCTGTTTATGGATCTATTGTATTTGTGCTCAATTGGCTCCCTTTTGTAATAATTTAAGAGCATTCTAGGATATCCTCTTCTTCTGTGGAAGATTACTACAAATACTTGGTCAGTATCAGTTGACTCATAGTACAAAATAACTATTTGTAAAACAAATATAAACAACATACATAATAGCACAGAGGCAAAGTCACTGCACTTTTTTAAAGTTAAAGTTTCAAAATTGTTTTGAAATTTTTTTTATGTAATATTCAACTTCAGATAATTGCCAGTTATGCTTATACATGAAGTTCCACAAGGTTCTGTTCATGACCCTATTTTGTTTGTGTTTTTATTTTCTTCCTTATGCTTTGTCTTAAGGTATTTCAGTGATATCTCCTGTTGACCCCAGGTCAATTCGTCCCTTTGTCAATTTGTACCCTTATCTCTTTAAGCAATGCATTATCTTTTCTACATTTTTCCATTTTGTAGCCATGAGTACAAAATGGAAATTCGATCAATTTGCATTTAAACATTTTTATGTTATGGAGATGAATTGTCAAGAAAAATTCTTCAATTTTACTTACAATTTAATCTGGATCTCATTTTCAAGAGGGACCTGGGCATGTGTTGTAAATCCATACAACTTTGTGTTGTATGGACTTACAACACAAAGTTGTGGTTAAAGAATCTCATTGCTTTACATAAGTCATTTTATTTTTTAGGCTTTTTTTCAACATGACTGTTCATGTTGAAAAAGAACCATAACTTTTCTTGAGTGGAAATATTTCCAAGCTTCCAAATGTCTTCTTCTTGAGAGCCTTCTTTTTGCCAGCTGACTGGTAGAGTGCATCAAAAACAAAATGGCTCTGAAACATGTCAAAATATTGAGACTTAAAGACAAATAAAACTACCAGGAAAGCGGAGGTGTACTGTATAGTTTGATTCTTGGTTGCGGACGAAGATGTACTGAAGGTCAATGAGTTGAAGTTACTGAGTTCAAACATCAATAGTGTTTGGCAGCAAGGGGCTTAATATTAGGATGTCATGAAACTGTTCAATGTTTTGATGATAAATGTGATTGACACACTTTCTCAACTCTATTCTTTCTCAGCAGCTTTCATCACTCTCTGTAACCTTTAGTATGTTAGGTACTGTCATCTGTGTCAGGAATGATCCACTACAATGATCCTTGAGTGTTAGTGACACACAATGTATAGATTTACACTATCAGGAGTAAAATTAGCTGCAATTTCAGGAATATCCAACAACTCTTTGTGATTGAACAAACCGTTTGGCCTATGGAGCTGCCAGTAGGGAAAGACAAAGATGAGAAAACCAAGAATCTGTACAGGACAATTTGCAGAGGATTGTTGTGACTGAGGACAAATTTAGGGGGATGGTAAAAGGGAGGCACATAATCTGAAAAAGAATTGTTGTAGTTCGTAGATCTATTTGACATTTTTAAAATCATTTCAGTGGTTCACCATTCAGGGTGCCATTCTCTTAGGGGTGACATGAATGTTTAAACAAGGGAGAAGTTATGTCATTTACACCCAATAGAGGCTATCATTCTTGACGCAGTAAGGTATCTTAAAGCCTCTCTGACACTGAAGATGGTATCTTAGTTTAGATTCCTATTAGCTGGAATCTAAACTATATTCCAGCTAGTTTAGATTCCAGCTAGGAATCTAAACTATTCCTAGCTGGAATAGGAATAGTTTACTGTGAAAAGCAATTTCACAGTTTTTAAGAAATGTTTGACTGAATATGATTTTCTTCAGAATAAAGCCTACAATTATTAGACTGATTAAACCCGAACCTCTTATTTTTAGATTGAACATAGAATTTCTATAAACATAGCTGAAGAATCATAAACCCATCATCTTGTGCTTGTGTATTAAAAAGATGGTAATAATGTTATTTTTTTGTGTTAATTTTACACTTTTAGAGTAGGTTTGTAGTGTGCCATGATCTTTCCGCCCCCTCTTGTGCAATCACTACCAGGTGTCATTTAGAAATAACAGCATAAAACGGGCTGAAAATAATTTCACCAGCCACACTCGTTAGTGTTTGATTTGTAAAAAAGTTAAAAATTTTGATTCCATTTCAAAAGCACCACTTGGAGTGATCTATTTATTAAAATCCCATCCACAATCATGGCTTTAAACAGGCGTCTCTCAATCTTCTCTGTTATCATGCTTTCTATAATCTGGGTATAACCTCATTTTCTGTGAACTTAGTCCTTGTGTTTTGATTATAAAAGTAGAATTATGTCAGAATAATGTCAAATCCTTTTAGCTGTAACTCTTTGTCTCCAACAGAAGGCTATAAGCTCAGGAAGTAACAGAAACGAAACCAGTGTGTTATACATAGTTTAAAGATCTTAAAGTCTTTTAAGTTTAGCACCACCTCAACATTGATGTCATGGACTGAATAATCAATATTCTCATGCCTGTGCGGTTCTTCTTGACAACTTTATTAAACTATAAACCTGATTTTTAAATATTAGCTGAAACTTCATGGTCCCCATCGCCCTGCTCTTGTCACTTTACTGTCCACATTTTGACATGAATGCTGAGTCTTGAGAAATAGCACTGTCTCTTGAAGCTGTTGCATCACATTTCAAATCTTATCTGAAAGCCACTTATATCAGTTCAACCATTCAACCTAAAGTGTCAAACACATCTATCAGAATTATATAGTACTTTTCAGGACACTCAAAGATCCTTTACAGTGAAATAAGTTAGTCCCATTCCTGCCCATTATCATGTTAGGAAGCTACTGGATTGTAGCACCAGCTGACAGTTCAGGCACCTATTTTGTGCCATCAGCCCTTCTGACCACCACTAGCAGGCAAGGTGGGCAAAGTGTTTTATCCAAGGGCATTAGATGGACGCTCAAATCAGTGACCCACTGATTGCAGGATGAACTCCTACCTCTGTTGCCACCATAACTTAAATTATTTTAACAGTAAACCACTGACTCTCAGTCCATGATGCTCCACAAAATGCTGTTACTATTAGTTGTGCTTTCTCTTTATTAGCTTCCTTCATCTTGTTACGATTTTGTGACAATACTGTCGGCTCCCATTGCTGAGTAAACTTCAAAATTGATCCATAAACGGTTCCATCCATTACTTGTTTCAATAAACAGTGCTCTGCTGTGCGATGGCAACGTTCTTCTGTGCATGCGGGTTTCTTTGGGGTTATAAATCATTGACACTGAAGAGTGATTGTGGTTGCATATAACTAATAGCATGAATGACCTTGCAAAAAACAAAATCAAACTTCAGCAAAACATCGGAATTGTGCATCAAGACCTCCTGTGTGAACGTAGCCTTATTCTCTTAAAAAAGAAAACATGAATAAAAACATACAGATGCACTAACAGATAGAGCAACAATGTTCCCTCCATGCCAACAAGCAGATCTGCAAAACTGTTATCATTCTGTAAATTAGAATTTTAAGTATTCTTTAAGTGATCATGTCCTCTGTTCTTCACTACAGGTCCATTTCCCAGATGTAGAGCGGGTGGAGTGGTTAAACAAGGTAAATAAATTGAACATCTGCCTCTTTTGCTTTGTTTACTTCAGTGAATCTTTATTTCCCCTTTTTTCATTAAGTTTCCCAAACCTAAAGTCTTTTACCCTGCTACCCTTTCCTCTTTCCACTCTGTCACACTGCAGCAAATTTAACTTAAACATGCAGCCTTGTGTCTGCACCAGTGTGAGAAGCATGCTGCTCCCGCTGTGAATCCCCATGGCAACAACCAGGATGTGCATTCGAAGTCACGCATGAGCATATATTAAAATAGTTGTGGCATTCTGAGGAGGGGGGGTGAATAAAAATTGCATGCTCTGACATTCCAGTTGATGGGAACAATTCTGACCCCACTTTCCTAAAATAGAAGTACATTTTCAATATTTTAAACCAATATGTCATTCACAGAGTGACACTAGCAGCAACACATCTGAAAGATTTTACTTAAGTCGTCCTTAAAAAGTGACATATGCGTTTATTTTCCTGCAGACTGTCATGCAGATGTGGCCGTACATCTGTCAGTTTGTGGAAAAACTGTTCCGCGAGATGATCGAGCCGGCAGTGAAGGAGTGCCATGTCCATCTCAGCACCTTCTGCTTCAGTAAGATCGACATAGGAAACAAAGTGAGTGTTGCAGAAAGTGCCGGTGTGTTGCTCTAGTAGATACAAACAGGCCGCTGTCAGCAGGTGCTGTCTGACAGCTGGGGGAGGTTCTAGCTCAAACATGAAAATACACGACAGAGAGGTCAGTGTCACAAATAGTTTCCATGGATGGGTGGGTGGGGAGTTGGAAAACAGGTCGACCTTGTGCCAAGCGTGTGAGAGTTGAGGGGGTGTTGTCATAGTGTTAATCAGCTGGAGTGGTGTGGTTACCATAATGGTTACTTTTGTTATTTTCTAGCCGCTCAGGATCAATGGAGTCAAGGTTTATACAGAAAATGTGGATCGGAGGCAAATCATCATGGACCTGCAGATCAGGTGAGTCAGTAACATTTGCCATTTTGATTCGTTAAGATATTAATCCTGGCCAGAATGATAACACATTTAGCTCTGACAGCAAACTTTCAGTGAACCTTGTTTCAGAAAGTCAAATTTTGCCAAGACCAGACTTCTCCATCATCTATTTAATTGCTTCTTGCTTTTCACATCTCCTCCAACTTTTCTGACCCTTAACTTGGCAGTTACTGAGAAATTGATAAATAATTTAAAGCATCCATGTTGGCACTGATTTTTGGCTTGCAAACTGCCCAGAAAGATCTCAGGGAATATAAAATCAGGAAAGTATTTATTCTTTATAAAATGCCTATAGTCCCCTCCATAGTAATTGGCAGTAATTGTAAAATTGCTGAGGTTTTTTGCTATGGCATTCTCTCATACTGGAAAAATTAGAAATATCCTAATTTTATTTTCTGTACATCTATTCAGTGGGGAAATAAATCCCATGTTAATCAATAAAGCTTGTAGAAAGAGGAATTTTTCTTGTGATGTAATGTAAAGTAATGTAATGTAATGTAAAAGTTTCCAGTGGCCTTTGATGGGAAACACAAAGGCCATTAGCCCACAGCATCACAGAATTTCGACCATACTTAAAACTGGGCATGGGATGCTTTTCTATGTATTCATCTCCTGTTTTGATCAGCGGATCACATCCAAATGCATAGAAAATGTATTTTTGATGGGTGTACAGAAAAAATATACTTTTTGTGTCAGACTTATCAAACAAGGAGTTTGATAACCAGAAAAGGTTATTTTGGAGACTTGGTGACCCCAAGGTGCAACTCTGTGCTGCAGTTCTTAGATATATATGCCGACTTTACTGTAAGGCTTTCTACACATCTACTGACGAGAGAATAAGCTTGGAGGACGTATAAGCATGGAAGCTAACTTTGAAATCTATTTAAATATAATCATTCAAAAATAACAGAGCTTGTTTTTTTTAAGTAGTTATTTGAATTTAGAAAAGTCTATTTTCTCATTAGCAGTCATGCAAAATGTTATTTTTTTTTGCCTGGAATAAAGACAGTTACACAACAGACTACGGTAATTAAAGCTGAAAATGTTTTGTCAAGAAACATCCCTCACTGAGCACTCTATTACTATAATACAGTATTGAATTGTGTAGTCTACACTATAAACTATTGACTCATAAGTAGGTGTCATGGCAATGACTCTAAATAATAAAATTGAGTGTAACAACAGTTTTATTTTTCTTAAACTAACATAAAAATAACAGGATAATCAGCTTTTGTTCCTTGTGAAAATCACTCGAAAGTTATTAGCAGCAGTTTCACCTGTTCTCAGTTTCCATGTATTTTTTTAAGAGCTTTAGATTTTTTTGAGCATTGTAACATGAAATCCTAAAGGAAATAAATCAAGAGCCGAAAATTGTTATAAAAAGTGATGGAAACCTCATAAGATTTTGTCCCTGCCTCCCAGCTTCGTTGGGAACACTGAGATTGATGTGGACATCAAACGCTACTACTGCAAAGCGGGAATCAAGAGCATTCAGGTGAGAAAAATTCCTTTGGTTTGATTCATTTCTCTCTTTTTGCTGAGGTACTTCCTCTTTCTCTTGAGTTTTGGTCTCAGCAAAAACCATCAAAATAAAAGTCATACAGCAGCAGATAGAGAGGGACACAAACATGGGAGGCAGAGGTCTGTCTTGTCGTTTTTTATTTACAAGACTGTTCTGTAAAGCATATAAAGCCAGAGTTATTTTAGGAAAACGTATAGAGTCAACAACATGATCAAGGCACAAGGGATCAGCTTTATTCTTACAAACATTTTTACTTGGCACATAAATTATTATTAAATCATGTGTTCTAGTGCGTTGTACAGTATATGGTTTCCTTGTCGATTGCCATTAGTAAGTATAAAGACAATAGTAATATTGTTTAACTGTAGAAATTGTTGTCAATATGTTCCCATTTTGATGTCTAAACCTATCATTACTTATTTCTATCTCCTCGGCTCTGTCTGTGTTGTTGTTGACGATCATTAGGCGGTAGGAGAAATCTGCATTATTCCTCAGAGTGCTTTTATATCTTCTCCTGAGGAAACATTTGTTGCACTCTGCTCCCGTTGTGCAACTCATGGAGACCTGCAAAGAGCATCTCTTTTACAGTCATTATGAACAGCACTAATTCAAGTTGTTGTTTGCTTCAGGAGCACTTGGATTAAATCTATTGGTCATTGATCATACAGTATATAATTAGCTTTTTGTGAGGTCAGACGACAGTTTATCTTCTAATAAACCAGAAGCTGTATTGAGTTTAAGTTGTTTTTCTTCTTCGAATAGACCATTGTGAAAAAATCAATTCACAATGGTATAGAGTGGTCTATACCAATTTGGTATACAGTAGTTCACTCTGTTCTTATTTTAATATTACTCATTGAGACAATTTGCTCAATAATTTGATCAACAGTGTTAACATAAGATCTATATCAGATGTGTGAAAGTTGGCACTGATTTTAGTTCATAACTGTAATGTTCTTGCACTCCAAAATTATGCTAATATACTTGTACTTTGATCTTTGTTGTTTAAGTTTGTTTTCTTAGGGACACAAAAACACTGTCAAGGACGAGTTTTTATTGCCAGGTTAGAGGAAGTTATGTTTCTCCCTACACTTCCCTATAACGAATAACCAAAAAGAGATTTGAAAGAAAAAGTAGAAGTATTTTGGAAGTAAGTTTTCGATCAGGAAATACATCTTCAAACAAAATGTCAATGCTGAAATTTAAATTTCCTTTGTTCCCTGCTGGTGCTCTCAGCAGCATTTTGTTTACCACACAACACAACTAAACCTTTTCAGATTCTATAATCCCAGCAATTTCCATAAAACAATATGGAAAAGGTGCAGGATGAAGCTGGCAGGTGCAAAGCTGGACAGCGATTGAGTTTCCAGCTTATCGTGTGTGCCAGCTCCGGCCGCTCCACCGCTCAGGAATGAATCCAACTCTCTTAAGCTTCCTTCTCTCATGTCCACATGCATTACTCTTGTTCTCTCCTGTGTTTCCATAGATCCACGGTGTGATGAGAGTGGTGATGGAGCCCTTGCTGGGGGATGTGCCTCTAGTTGGAGGACTGTCCCTGTTTTTCCTCAAGAAGCCAGTAAGTGCAAATCACACTAGACTTGGGAATTATTCAATTTAACATGCTAAACAGAGCAAGTATCAGAACAGATAACTTAAATGTGGAAATACGGGACCAGATATCTTCTGGATCTATTCCAGTGTTGTAAAAATTATTCAGTATTATATTTGCATTTGTAATGCATTCATTAAAGGAGATAAAAAAACTTCCACCACCATTTGATTTACCCATCTTGTTGACCTAATTACTCACACCAATTCAACCATAAAAGGTATTCTATATAATATTTCAATAAAGTGGAAGAATCTGAAAGGTCCTAAATAAAGTCCAGTGGTAACCTTTGTTTGAGATACATGCAATTTGTCCACTGTGTGTGAAGACCTCAGAGAACGTTCTTAAACAAACAGCATTATGGAAATCAAGGAATACAGCAAAAAGCACAGAAATAAATTTGTGGAGAAGTTTAAAGTTATGATATAAAACAATATGTGAGCATTAAAGGAAGGCAGTAACATGTCTGCTCTCATTTTACTGCCTTGTGAGCCTTCGTTTAGGGGCATCTCCTCTAAACTAAGAGGCTGGGATGAGAGAGCAATACAGAAAGTAGTCAACAAGAAGAGCTTCTGAGATTCTCAGCTCAAGTTGGAAAATCTATTGCTGGTCCAACTATTTACCATGCATTACGCACATATGTAGGTCTCCATACCATCTGATGAAGCTTGAGCTAATTTTACAAGAAGAATTGACAAAAAATCACTCCATAACCTGAAAGAGCTGAAGTTGTCTTTGCAGAAAGAAGTAGTTTTGGCCAAAGATGGTTGAATATAAATACAAGCCACAATTTCAGATTTCATTTGTAAAAACAGATTTTAGAACCATATGTCATTTTATATCCATGTCACAAAAACACAGTAAAGTACTACTTTGTGGTTGTCCATCATCTGCAGTCCTGCACAGTGAAGTGTGTGATTGAATTTCAGTAAAAGGAGGGAAAAGTACTTTTGCCATGGACTGTATGTTACAGTTGTTGCTTTTCTTCTAACTATTTGGAAAATATCCCCCCTTAATCACTTGATTAGGTGCCTGGATTATATTTTACTGCTTCAATTTCCTGATAGATGTCAGTTATTTTCTCCCTTTGTTTCATATGCAGTCAAGCACTGTCTAATAAAGTCATCTGCCATGATTTGCCTCCACATTGTTGGTATTTTCCAGTGCACGCGCTCTATCGATCTCACAATTCAACACCTCTGTTGAGCCGCCGCTGAAATGCTTAAAATTGTTTGACCGATTTATAGCAAATGCTTGGACTCAGTGGAGCTTTACTGGCGCTTTAAATAGCTGCAGATCAAGCCAGACCTACTTTGGCAGATTTCTTTACCCCAGGCACCGAGCTAAAGTTGAGCTATTACTCCTCTACAGGAGGCAGATGGAAGAAGCTGCTTCAGACCATAAATTATAATGTAATTCCACATGTAAACAAATGGTAGTATAACAGCATTAGTTTAGAGTAGTAAGGAAGAAATTAAATGCTGAATCAGCAAACCTATGATAGAAAAAAAAAACAAAGTCATGAGAATTTGTGTGGTCCAGACTTTAAATAATTTATTCTCCTCTCTTACAAGGCTGGTTGCTGAATGATAAATGAGACATTTCCAGATCCTGTGAGGTCTTTGCCATGTCTGGACTGTGTGTGATCACAACAGATGTGACTCGGTTCAGTGTAAATAGAAGATGCAACACATTCTGCAGTGAGATTTTATTGCTGCAGCTCTGATGAACAAACACTTTGTTTAATGACTGCTGAAGACGAGGACTGCAGTCGAGGATCTGTGGAGGATGCTTGTCCTGCAAACATGATTATTTCATTGTCAGTTAATCAGCGTGGGTTTTTGGATTGAATTATTTAATCACACATTGAAGAGCTTTCTCACAGTTTATTCACTGAAGATGCTGTTCAGCATTATGGGAAATTTTCTCATTACAAACATGTTTTGAGCAAATTTCCTGATTCTCTTAAGTTGTAATAGAATAAACATCATCATTTAAGCTAAACATCATTTAGCTTTAAGCGTCAGTTAGAGGACACTTTCTCAGTACTCAAAAAAATGTGAGCCATAAAATATAAGATTTAAGTTTATTATGAGATGTCTTTAATTGGTGGTATGGCTGCTTAGGTCATTTGAGTGTCTCTAATTATGATTTTGGAGCCATCAGGTAAAACCAGGCTCCTGTATTTTGGCTCTTGGCTCTTAACATTTTAACATTTTAAACTTCGTAACCAAACATTGCAGAGAATATATGTAATGAAAGTACATTTCATTAAGATTGGACTAGATTAAATTTGATTAATGTGAATCATTATTTGATCATAAACAGTTGTTCTACCTACAATGGAGAATTAGGACCATTGTAAATCAAAGAAAAAAAATCACCAATGGAAAAGTAAATTACCACCAAAAATCTAGATTCTAGATTAATTTGACATATTTACAAGACAAAAAACTTGGATAATCTCTGATGAAGAAAGGCTGCAAATTTGCTAAAAAAAAAAGAAAAAAAAAATCCAAGATTAAAGCTATAAATTGACAATAATAAACAAAAGTCAGACATTTGAGACAAAAGTCCTCCAAGGTTTAAGTGGGACATTACAAGACATGGATATGGATTTTTGCATAATGTCTGTTGAAGATTCAAGCTAGTTTCTTTTATCAGAAAGGCATCTTTCGGGTGTAAACTCACCATGAACTCCTTCAACGTCACCCCCTACAAACATTCCTGACATAATTGATCACTCTCAGAAGCTCAGCAAATTCCAGCTATGACCGGATTCCACTAGTGCAACAAGTTCTGTCATGAAATATCTTTCCTACTTAGTATTCCTAGATCAGCTGTTAAGTGCTAAGTGTGTGCTAAGTGTAAAAGTGATTGGAAACAGCCGCAACTCAGCCACAAAGTGGTAGGCCACTATAAAATCACAGAGTGGGATCTATAGAGGCTGGGATGCATAATATGCAGAGGTCACCCAATGTCTGAAGAGTCAGCAACTAAGTACCTCTAAACTTCATGTGGTCCTCAGATTATGTCAGTATCAGTACATAGAGAGCTTTCTGGTATGGATCGCCATGGCTTAATAGCTGCGTACAAGCCTTTGTTTCCAATTGTATTGCAAAGCATCAGATGCAGAGGTGTAAGGCAGCAGAGATGTGTTCTCTGAAGGGGCAAATTATGCTTCTTTGTCTGGCAATCCAATGAATAAGTCTGGGTTTGATAGTTTCCAGGCGAACAATACTTTTCTGATTGCACTGTGTCAATTGTAAAGTTTGGTGTAGAGGCGACTGTGGTGTGGAGCTGTTTTTCAATCCCTTCATTCCAATAAGAAGAACTCTTAATGCTTCAGTATATACAAGTCATTCCAATTAATTTTATGAGCAGTTTGAGGATGGCCCCTTGTTGTTCCAACATGACTGCACAGACCAATGCACAAAGCAAGGTCTGTACAGACATGGATGGGCAAATTTGATGTGAAGGAACAGGACTGATTTGCATCAACTTCATAGAAAATCTTTAAAGGACCTTTTGCACCAAATCTTCACGCATCAGTGACAGATGCTTGCAGTTAGATGAAGAATATGTCAATTAAACACGGACTGCAGCATCTCTGATTCAGAGTAATTGTGTTTTAAGTGAAATGAGTGAAAATTTGTAAGAAATCCACATCACCAAAATTATTCTTTTTAGAGACTAGGAATAAGGCACACATCCCTCGTAAATTGTATTACCCACCGGAGACTTTGTAGGTGAGAAAAGATAATGGGCTTTGGACAAGTGTATTCTGTGTAGGCCGGTCACCATAACAAATTTTGCCGGATGATATGTTGTCCCTGTACTTATTGCGATAAACGATAATGTTGTTTTGAGAATAGTTTCAAGTAACATGCTGATAACAGAATAATAATAATTTAAGTTCACCCTCTCAAAGACATATGAACTTCAATCTTGAAAAAACACTTAACACTGGAACTGGAAGATATTATAAATATCCAAAGTAAAACAACAACCAGAAACAATAAATAAAATGAAAATTTTGTTTCCATTTTATTTGGAAATAAAATGGAAATAATTTTATTTATATCTAGCTTTAGCTAGATATAATATGAAGAGTGTATTCAAGTCTTTCAGTGAAAAAGACTATCTGGTTTGGTGTACAGTACATTTATCTTGTTTGACTACATGTAGGTAAAACAGGACCCAGTGTACAGTAGATATTGGCTCTGCTCTCTGGTATTCAGATATTGGTATTCTACACTGGAAGCTCAAAAATATTGACTGTGATCCCCAGAGATGTTCTCCTTAAAATATACCCGGTGGGTTGCAGATTGAGTGCTCACAGAGTGTTATTGATTAAAATCTCTGCAAGACAGCAGAGCAAACATGTCTGTGTGGAGGTCCAGGTGTTTCCTAAATTTGCTCTTATTAAAAAAAAAAGTGTTTAAGAACAAAAGGAAAAGTAGCAGTTGTGTGCAGGAGAGGAAGTCAATGATTAACCTTGAAAAATGCAATGTTCTCTGTTTTATCCATCACATCAACCAAGCTATCTCCAAAAGCTTCATTGTAGAATATTTTCTCAGCACACTTGTTTTGTCAATGAGCTGGAGTCTTGTATCTACACCACAAATCCCCCTGAGAGTCCCCACCCGATCATTCATAGTCCCGCAGTCCTCTCCCTCCACCCTGCAACGTTTGGTGTTGTATGCTGTAGTCTGCTGCAGAATAAGCAGGGGAGCCTGAGAAAAAGAGTGAGAAAAGCTCATTAAGAAAACACTGCTTTTAGAACTCGGAGGCAGACACAGATCAAAGCCCTTTGAGAGGCTGATTCTGCTGGTATCCCTGTGCCAAGTTCTTTCTGTTCAATCCTCTCTTTGATTAGTTTTTATCAAAAACCTTCCCCCGTCTTTTCCTTATTGGAACTGGTAGGTTTCATGTGATCACAAATAACACTGATAGTAGCTTTTCCATGCAGCAAGAGCACAATGTCCCTCACCTCATTATTCTGAAAACTAATGAGACCCCAGACAGCCTCCGTGGCTTTTGTGAATATATCATTAAGCAGGTGTTTTGTGTTCATTTTTGTTCAGGGATATGTGCTTTTAATACTGTTTCATAAAGTTGTAAACTGTGTCTTATTGTTGAATGCAGCGTTTGTTTTAATCCTTAAGAACATATTATTTCCTCTAGTTACTGTAAATGTCCAACACTTTCATTTAGCTCTTTTTCTGCAGTTCTATACAGAGAAATATCCAAGCTTACTCTAACTCTGTTTATATTGATATCGATGGTGATCAGGATATGCTCTTGGTGTCAGTTTTGTAACACAGGGATACAAATTGATGTTTTATTGGGACTTTCACACACGTCATCTTAAGACTTTGCAAGCAAAGTTCCAAAGCAGGTAGCATATCCAGAGGCAAAAGGATAACAGGTAGACTGGTTTAACATGACTGGAAGGCAAAAATAGCAAAAATAGCTTGTTAAATACCAGGTGCATTGAATACTGCAGTATATTTCAAAACGCAACATTTCAACAATTGAATGAGATGGGCTGTAGCAGTAGGATACCATGCAGGGGTGCAACTACCGTCAGTTAGTGTATGAAGAAAAAATGTGGCTGCATGTCACAATTTGACAATAGGAGATTTTATGACAATACTGTTCTAATCTCCTAATGGCTACTGTAAGCAGGGTAGTGTACCATGATGGAGAATTTGTCTTTCAATGACCTTCATTGCCACCCGATTAGCAATCTAACCAGACCATCTTTGAAATGTAGTGAAACAAGAAATTCACATAATGGATGTACAGCACACAGATCTACAGAAAGCACATGATTCAATCATGTCTTTACAGAACAAAAGCTCTAAGGAATATTTGTGATCCCTTTTTGAATTTCTATGACTGATTAAGGCAGTTTTGAAGGGAAAATATTGTTCAAATATGTACTATCAAGCTGAACCTAGTAAAGGTGAGTGTGGTTTAAAAAGAATTGTGTTTATTTGTCTGGTGAAAATTGTGAAGTGGTATCTTCTTTCAGATGTTGTCAAACCAGCAGCATTTGGGAGGGCAGCAGCAGCTAGTATTTCACTTGACGCCCAAGCAACAGAAGGACTTGCCTACTGTCTGTGGACTGTCTGTCCACCAGCTTTTCTATCATTTTATTCCCTCGATATGTTTGTTGCATTAAGTATTTTACATTGTGCTTCACAGACATTATGGAGCCAAGTATCCTCTGGTTGGCCCTCAAGATAGAAAAGACATCAAACTAACAAATGATGTTTTATAAGAATGAGATAAAAAGGCAGGATGCTTTTTTTGATTCTGAGCTGGTTGATAATAGTCACCAGGACCCTACAGATGCTTTTTGCTACAGTTATATCACCAAATGGACAGAAGAGTTTCTACATTCCATTTTAGGAATGTAGAGTTCTTATTAGAAAGTCATCTGACACCAGCTAGACTAACTGACTACCCCTAAAGCAGGTCTTTTGGATTCTTCCATTTTGACAAATTAGCTCTGGTATATTTCCCACTTACACAACCAGTTCTGGCTGCAGCATTTCATGACTTTCATGAGTTGTGCATTTGGTTTACAAACATTTGAAGTTTCCACACGGCATTTTCTAGTGATGACGATGATTGTCCTGTTGTTAAGCTGGCTCCTCCAAAAAAATTTCTTGTTTCTTATCTCATTTCATTGTCTAATAGAGGATAGTCCCACATTTTCATAAAATATTCTCTTAAGTTTTTAGCTTGGTTTTCAATTTGAGATCTCTAAAACAGAGATTAATACTGAAACGTTTGCTTTGCTACATATGAATTCATGTTCTTCCAATCTAAAATCCTCAAAGAAAAACTTATTTCTAAAAAAAAAAAATTAAGACGTTTCTTATAAATTACCATATTATGTAGGGGTCATTGCTCCCATCCCACATTTCAACCCCATATGGGGATATATATTGCAGCATAGAAAGGATACCAGATGGTTTAAAAGCTTCTGCACAAAACTTAAGATCTTTATCAACATTGTCATAAATTAAAAATTCTATAAATTTAAATTAAAGTAAAAAGATTAATTTTTAGTTAATAAAAATTTTTGAAATTACATAGTAATCAGTCAGGCCTGACTCCAAAATAGTTTTCTTTGTCACTGTGTGCTGTTTACCATTTAAACCTGTGAGAAAAAGAAGTTAATCAATTTTAAGATAAGTCAGAAAACTCTGAGGTCTAGGGCCTAAAAGAGGTTGACAATGTTTTATAAGTGCTGCATCTGGGTGAGGTTAAGATAATAAATATGACATAATTATGAGGTAAGAAAAGTTTGTTGGAACAAAACAAGAGCAACTTTTCCAAGAAAACTTTTGATATATAAGTGCTACTGTTTGAGACAAGTTTTCTGTGTGTGCTGTAATCAATCAGCCAGTTTATTGGCCAGAAAAACATGAAGCCAAGTGATAAATGGAGGTTGGCGGCAGAAAACAATAATGTTAAGTGTTTGAATCCAGTTGAAGTCATTCACACTCTTTGTTCCTGCAGTCTTACCCATGGGTATATATGTATGTTCTCATTGTTTTTTTGTTTGTTTGTTTTTTTCCCTATGGTTTAGCTTCTAGACATAAACTGGACTGGCCTCTCAAATATCCTGGACATTCCTGGGCTCAAGTAAGTCAATGCAAACTTGATTTTCTTGCTCTTCCATAAAAAAGCAGCTATTTTAAGACATGATGGAAGTTTTCAGTGCTACATTTTAGGGACGTTAGATGCCTTTTTGCTTTGCTTTTCTATAAACCTGTACCTTCGTTATTTACCGTAAGTCATTTTGGACAAAGACAAGCAGTCACATATTCCTAGGTAATACCTTGATATCTATGCGTAGATTTAAAGCAAATTATTTAACTGAGCACAAGAAGGCTAGAAAAATTTGTATTTTGTAAACTCTTTCCTCTTTATTGCTCTTTATTCTTTAACTTTTCCCCCTTGGTTATTAACTAGGCTGGGTAGAGAGCAAGTGGGAGCTAATTAAGAGCCACTTTCATCCAGACACAATTACTCGCTTCCATCTTGAGTGGTTTCCTACATTATTTAAACTGCTTTGAAAGTGACACAGTCATTAATACTGCATGTAATTTTCTGGGATTTCAACTGCTTGTCAGGTACAGCGGTAGGGCAGAAAGACTTGTTAACAGAAACAGAGCCTACTGGAAGCTCTCTTTCGTCCCTTTGTTTCTTTGCTCTGTGGGGGTGAAATTAATCTGTTCACTTTGAGTGCGGTGGGGTTTATTGCTTGATGTGGTAGTGGGGAGCACTTGGAGTAAAAGAGGAAGAAGCTGCTGTAGTAAAGGCAGATAGTAAAAGCAGAATGTCTTATTAGATGCATAAGGTTTAATGTGCAGTAAATGTTTATTACATGCTGCAGATTCTAATTGTATAGAAATGTTTTAAAAACTCAGCAAATGTTTGTGATTGTAATTTTAAACCTTCTCATGTAATCATAAGGGTAGCTGTTGTCTTTTTGCAGAATAATGATTGTTCAGACAAGTGGAAAATTATAATTATACACTTATGAATATTGTTCTTAAATCTACTGTTATTGTTGCTAACTTTGGTTAATGTGAATTCACAATCCATTTTGGTGCAGCAACAATTTTGTTGCCTGTGCTTGTTTTGCCATTATTCATTGTCCTTGGTGCAGGAACTCAGAGGCTCCACCAGCCCACACCTCCCCATGTGGGGCTGAAAGATACAGCAGTGTAACTGGAGAAAAACTTTCCCATTAGAATACACAATATCAGCTTGGAACATTGTATATTTTAAAAGACTAATATGCTATCAAAATGTATCTGTTGCATTTTTCTGAAGGAAAATGGTTTTTGCTTCATTTGTGCATTGGATTCACATGAGTTGTACACTTCAGCTACAAACACATCAGATATAGATGTTATGTGTTATTTTAATCAATAGATGTGCCCTGGTACTGCCCTGCTATTTAGATATTCTATAAAAATGAAAGTGTACAGACAAGGTTTCACAAGGTTTATCTTTATATTATTCACCTACTGTCATCTAATTTTACAAAACAATTAGGTCTTACTCATACAAATATTTTTAACCATTTCCGTACATATAGACAGATTAAAATATATTTACATACGTTCCTATTTGATCTTGGTTATAAAATAGCACAATGAGGATAAACAGTGAATCTATATCTTTATGTAGGCACACGTTAGTTTGCATACATTTTAGCTCACTATAAATGAAATTATCATATTAAAATTGCCTTTTGGAAATACTGAAATTATCTTTGTCTGATACTGAAGTTTGTTTGAAAATCTTAGACATGTAAATTTCACAAAAGCAGAATTAATCTACAAAGGAGCCAGTACTTGATCACAACGCTGCACATTTAAACCTCTGCCATTGGAAAATGCATTAAAAGATTTCTTGGGAGAGTTGTGAATATCTGTTGCACCCTAATGAAGGTGCCAATGAGTTCTGCTGATAAGGGAACATTTTACTGTGTAACTGAAAACATTTATCTCTTAGTTGTGCAAGAGGGCACATTCAGGGACTATTAATGCCAACAGCATTTATCATCTGTGGACGATGAATGTTTGTTCTACAACATAGATTTTATGGCAGTCTGGTAGCTGCTACACAACAATTAGTACAAATCATACACTAGCACGGCGAAGGCATTGAAATTTGTATGACTCAATGGTTTGTAGAAACCATTACCATGTTGTAAATTGCCAGTAAAGTGCATATAAAGTATGCATCCAGTCCGTAGAAGCATACTAACATAAATAACTCACACACACACACAGATATGTGGGTGTTCTGGTGTTTATGCCAGGACAGCAGAAAAAGGCCACTACAAGCACTAATGCAGCAGGAATCCCTTTAACTCTTTTTTCCAGAAATGTTTCAGCTCTGTCATCATATAACCGTTTCCCTAAATGATAAATTGAGAATTTCCTCTTGGCAACAGACCACAGAGGAAAAAAGTCTCCATTGAGAAGTAAATTTGCCTTATGTTTCAGTTTCTAATTTTTTTAATAAGCCAGATAATATTTCAGAAAAATACTACTATGGTATTTTATTGTCTCACTTATTCGTAATTATTTATTATGACTATGCATTATTAATCACTTGTTCTTTATTTGTAATGAAGGGTTATATTTCATTTGGTGGAGAAGGTTTATGATACTGTTGATTTAAGTGTTAATTATCACAAACTTTAAAAACAACTGCAAATCTGTGTTAGTTTTTAAGCATTTGAATGGAAGTTAATGTTAATTTATTAGTTTAAAAAAAAATTGTTATTCTGTCATGTTAAAAACAGTAAGTGTTTTAATAATTGCAACTAAAATCACTGAGAGGAGCCTCAGTTTGTAAAATTTGGGAGTAATTCTTACTATTCTTGCCTGTACGTTGTGCCAAATAAAACATATTTACTTGTCTTTTATTTGATCAAAAATAAAAATAATAAAACAATACGGGCAGTGCAATGTAAAAGGATCCACAACCCTGGAACCTTTTCATATTTTTGCCACTTTATTAGACTACCTCAAGCTCAGTCTGATTAGACAGAGAACATATTTGAAACGCAATTTTTGCACATTGCCACAGACTTTTAATTAGAATTGACTTTGACTGGGCCATTCTAGCCAGAACGTTGGTCTAAACCCTTTCATAGCTCTGGGCATAATGTGGTCTGCTGAAATCTGAAGCTAAGCCACAGCCTCAAGTCTTTTGCAGCTTTGAGCAGGTTTTCTTCCAGGATAACACAATATTAACCTCAATCAATTCTTAAAGTGTTGCCTTGATTCTTTTATGCATGTCTGAGGAATCCTTTAATCTCCCGTAGCAACCATTAGGCTGTCCAAAAAGCCTGGCTAGCACCGCCTTCGAATTTTGTTTGAAACATGTAAAAACTTCACAATTATACAGTAAATTCTATTGGCGAAACACACTTAAAAAGAGCAGGAATACTTTTGCAAACCACTGTAAATCAAATGAAACTGAATGTCAGTTCCCATACAACTAGTACATTTGTATTTTATTTTAATTTACATTTTGAAATAAATGTGAAACTCTTTGCTAACATTAGATTTATGTTGATGATTGAGTATTTTCTAGACCTGCAGGTTTTCTAAACTAGCATGACTCTAAAATAGTTGCAATGCAAATAGGCAAAAGGTTTTTCCTCTCACAATGCAAACTAGCAGTGTCAACTAACCAATGTATAATGTTATATTATTTTCTACCTTGATATAAAAATAAAAGTCAGAGAGATCATTTAGTTGATAGAAAGCATGTTGCATTGTGCTCACTATTTAGAGACATAAATCATGCTAAAGGCTGCAGCATTAAAAGCTTTCTCCGACATCAGGATGACGCTGCTCTTCCATAACCCAATCTGCCAGCATTCAAGCTTTTGTGTTGCACAGCATTCTATCTTGTTGTTGTTTTATCATAGTAGTCTTGGATTGCCTAAAGCTAACTTATCTTTAAACTGAGCATGGCAGTCCTCTGTTCATTTCTTAATGCAGCCATAAAATTAACTCAATACTGCTAATCCAACCAAATAACTTGTGAACTCTGGATATGGAACAGAAAACTAGATCTCATTCTCTTTATTCTGTCAAACTCCCATGAACAGGTGTTTCAACTAAATCCATTGGAAGTTTATTATTTTTTTATTTTTATTTTTTATGATTACGCTTGGATTTTTGGTATGTAGGCTATCAGCCTATGGGTATGATTCAAAAGAGTAAGGAATGAAACAGTTGTAGTCCAGGTCCTGAAATTGTTGGTTCATGATGCAATGATTTCATGTTCTGTAAAGATCTTATGAATGCCCACCAAGTTTTTGAATGGGCTTTGCTTTATGATTTTCTTAATACTTTTTCCTTCCACTTAATTTTCCATTATTATGCACATATGAACAGCCAGCTTCTTTAGCAATGATCTTTGGTGGCTAACCCTTCTTCCACAGAGTGTCAAATACAGCCTTTTTGGATTAAAAATCCTTCTTATTGGTCTAGTGTAACATTATTTTTTTGAGAAAATGAAGTTTAGGTTTTTATTAACTGTAAGCCCAAATCACCATAATTTACAGAAAGACGTGGAATTATAGAAAAGTTACACACCAGTTTTCTGCTGTATTTATATTGTTCCTTGGGCAAAACTCTTGCAATGAATTTTCTCTTTGCCTGCATACATTAAATTTGTTATTAACTTGTTTTGTTGTATTATTTGATCAGACTAGCGTTGAAGCTGTTTGTATGAACCCTGTTTGTATACATACTTTTCCAATAAGATCAGTTGTTCTCTAAGCAGAGTCATTAGTGTTTTAAGAGATTTTCTGTGGTTTAGACATAAAGAATTCAACAAGACAGAATAGATATGGCTTTCTCCAAATTTTGGACACAAATTACATGCAGACTGTAACCAAGCTGTGGTACATTTTTATATGACTAAATGAG
Source organism: Brachyrhaphis roseni (assembly GCA_903066815.1). NCBI lineage: Eukaryota > Metazoa > Chordata > Actinopteri > Cyprinodontiformes > Poeciliidae > Brachyrhaphis > Brachyrhaphis roseni. The sequence continues at coordinate 32,578 of CAEFZY010053725.1, read as the reverse complement.
CCGGAGTCACAGGGAATGAACTCATTAAGTTCTGTGTGACAAGATGTTATTTGCTTTTTGCAGCCTGATCATGTTTCCTGCAGCCAATGATGTATTTTCCCTGTTTGGCTGATTAATGCTGAGAAATCACTCCCGAGACCTTTTCAGGATTGCATCTAATTCGTATCTGAAGCAATAATTTTCATCAAAATAGACACGTCATGTTACGCAGGCACTTGCTCGGTAATAACAACCATCTATCTTAGAGGAGAAGCCTGACCAGTTGATGAAAATTCATTCTAATTACAGTTCTCAGTGATTATAATTTTCCAGTTTTGCCTCAGAAGCTAGCTTAATAAAAGAGTAGCACTGTGCAATTTTGTTTTGCCACTTCACCATTGTTGCTATGCATCTCTGAAATATTAGAATCATCTAGCAGAAGCATAAACCAGCTCAAGCAATGTTCCTATACACCACAAAAGAATTAGACAGTAGGGGGATATTTATAGCCACAGAGTACTCTTCCTGTCTTTGTTGTAAAACTAAATACTTCAGCCTGTTTATCTTCCTTTTCCTCCATCTCTGTCCTTCCTGTTCCTACAGTGGCTTCTCTAACAATCTGATTCAAGACATAATCTACAGTTATTTGGTTTTACCCAACCGAATCACTATCCCTCTGGTTGGTGTGGAGGACCTGGCCAAGCTACGATTTCCAATGCCCAAGGTACTGAAGCAAGTCATACTTCTAAAATCTATGCTCGACCTTAGCTGTCTTTAGTGCCACATTTAATTCAATGTTCTTTGAGCCTTACTTTTATCAGAAAATGAAAGAGCTCTAGGCTATTCAGAAGATATACAGTATTTTGCTGAGAAAAGTCAAAGCTTTTCCACTCAAACTTTTATCGATGGCAGCAAGTTTGGAAATTTGCAGGTTTGATTTGATAGTTTCTGCTGCAAATAACACACATTTGCATTTTTGTAAGAGCTATTAAAGATAAGATTTCGATGTGAGATCAGATAATAATACATTTTATTATAAATAAAAGAGTAGGTTAATCTTTTATTTGTACAAACGTTGCCATGAAATTGGATAAGAAGTTTTGAAAGCGTAATAAAGAAAGTGTAATTCTTTACCCCTAACCCTAATTACAAAAACAACATATGAAATTGAACAAAAGAGACATGAAATGTTATGTTTACCAGTAAGATTCTGTTCCTTTATACATTATATGTAAAGATGTCTTAAAACATTTGCGAAAGTAGCACCATGATCACTGTTTTGCATTATTAATGTGTGAACAGGACCAACTCTTAGCTAGGTCTGATTAAAGACCCATGCCTGTCAGGAGCTCATAGAGACCAACAATTGTTTAATAGACAATTAAACAATTGTATATTTATTAAAATAATGTGTTGGAAGTAATGAGCACACATATTGTGTGTGGACAATTTAAATTACATTTTTTCTGTTACCAATTATGGTGAATTTTTATCTTAGCTACACTATCCACGCTTCTTTTAAACTTTTCAAAAGTTAGTCTCTCCAGGTCAGACATTCAAAAGCTAATAACAACAAGTAACTTATGGAACTTCACTTAACAGTAAAACAATTTATCCCTCTGCTCTGCATCTCTCCACAGGGAGTGCTAAGGATTCACTTCCTCGAGGCTCAAGATCTGGAAGGCAAGGATCAATTTCTTGGAGGACTCATCAAGGGAAAGTCGGACCCTTATGGCATCCTGCATGTCAGCAACCAAATGTTTCAGAGCAAGACAATTAAGGAGTGCCTCCATCCCAAGTGGAATGAGGTTTATGAGGTGATGAAGTTGCAATGTTTCTTAAGACAAAGGGCTTTTCTTAATCTTATAATCTGAGGGAGAAAACTGTGATTGATTTTGTTCCCCTTGTTAGTTTCCTCTTATGGAAGTTCACTAAGCTCCTTTTTAATTTCCAAATATTTGGATCGTCTTCTCCCAGATTGCTTTAATTCAAAATCTATCTGCTGATTAGTAGTTTAAGCAAGCCTCCAGCTGCGCGTTTCTGTGTCTATCAGGCTCTTGTGTACGAACCTTCTGGTCAGCATCTGGAGATTGAGCTGTTTGATGAAGATCCGGACAAAGATGATTTCCTTGGAAGGTTTGCTGCCCTTGTTTCCTATCCTGCTGTGTTTTTATCACACATCTTTTAAAATGAAACAGGATTTGTTGCACCTCATCTGTTCAGCTGATGGATAAACAAAACTCCTTGTAATGCAGCTATTTATTAACATTCTTTTCATGTAGAGCTTATTCATAATGAGCCAGTGATTACCCCACAGTTATTGTCCCACCAGTAAATTTCATAGATTAATTTGTGGTAAAGCTATAACTCTGCACTCAGTGCTATAACACTGAGCAACAAATCAATATCTGCCTACCTCTACTGTAATTAATTGGCCTCATTTTATGTTTACTGTTTTCTGCTGTGAATTTTCACTGATTATTAGTCATTATTTGCAGCCTCCTGATTGACTTGACCAAGGTGTACAATGAACAGAAGGTTGATGAGGTAAGATCTATTTTCTAATGTTCATTTTTAACACGTAGCCTGTAAAAAACACATTTCAAAATATTTTGCTGTTCTTGCAGGAGAAAGGAAAAAAATTAATTTAGTCCCGCTTGGAATATACCTTAGGACCAAACTGAAAACAAGAGAAATCAGCTACCCTTAATCTGTCAAAAATGATTAATTTCAAGCACTGATGAACACATTTGGCCTATGTCCACAGCTGGCTTTTCTCTGTCAGGCCAAATAGAAAGCAGTGCTAAAAGCATTAGTTTACACTTTTTACTCCAAGAAGCCACTTCTTTCTCTTAGTGTGACCTCTCTCTTACTGCCCAACTAAAAATAAATAATAAGGCAGGATTTACTGATCTTTTGGATGATAAATTAGGAAAACTAAAATTCGCTCAGGTTGTATTTTGCTACTCATCAATAATTTTAAGAGAGGAATCACCTGCTGTCTTTGAGTTCTTGAATTTGTTTTTGTGTGCAACTTCAGTTAACCGGACCTATTCAGTTTATATAGTCCTGTGGAGGTAAAATACATAATTAATAATAACAAAAAATATATTTTTATTGTATTCATATTTAAATTCTGTTTTTTTTTTTTTTAGATGTCATTTATTTGTGCTAGCTGCTAACTATTGTTAGCTTCTAAGCTCCCTTGTGTTAGCCTATCTTCTCAGACTTGTAGCTATGGTGTGTTCTGTTAGCACTTGAAAGTTAATATTAATAAACTCCAAAATGGAAAAACAATAACTAATGCTTTCTGAGCTTGGCATTAAAGTGTAAAGGAAATAAATAAGTCTTACCTAAGGTAAAACACTGAGTCAATCAATAAAAAAATCAAAATGCATTTTGATTATTATTTTATTAAGAAATTAAGCAAAGAATATGGACAATGACTCCCCTGGCTAGTCCAGGGAAATGAAGAAAAGATGAAAGTACATTGCTTTTAATATCCACCAGCCCTTTTACAAGGAGGGGAGAAAAAGAGAGGATCCCACCAGTTTTACTTTACATCACAACTCTGGTATTTGCACCTGCAGATTGTGACCTTGGACGGTTCAAACCCAGTTCAGAAATACCCTTTATTTTGTGTTTCGGGCGAGCTGCCTCCAACTTGCAGGGTGCTCTATAGATAAAATTGATTGATTGCTTGATTGATTGAAATAAAACAAAGTTTTGTCATAAAAAAAGTCAATCTTAAAATCTGATATGGCAGCCATGTGGAAAACAGAAAACACAGTGACACATACCATACATACCATAATAAACTGCATAGTTTCACTTTTGGAGTTTTGTATCCTTTTAGATTAATCAAACACATAGCAAGGTACTGTACAATATCTACATTTAGACATGTCCCTTTGATGTTTGAATGCACACGTGCTGAGAAATTGTTGGTTTTTTTTTTTACTTGTAATCCTTACATTAGGTAGACTAACCTCTGCGTATACCACGGCATACTCCTGGTTTTTCTACATCTGCAAAATCTGATTCCCTGGACTATTTTCTCGTATGAACACACCATTTACCATGTCATTAAAGTGCAGATATATGTGTACCCCTGAGCTGTAGCTAACTTTAACTAAAGTAGACATAAAAGTTTGTTCAAACTATGTGTTTGTTAAGCTACAAACAAAAAACCTGTGAGTTTTCGATTTTGTTTCTTTCACTGAAAAAGAAAATAAAAGCAGCTCAGAAAATATTTAACCTGTTATACTGGGAAGAGGGCCAGATGTAATAAAATTAACTTTTTGCTTTGTGTGTCACAAAAAAGACCTAAATATTTATTCTGATTATTCTTTTTGGTTATTGTTTTAGTGGTTTGAACTGGAAGAAACACCTACAGGGAAACTCCACTTAAAACTGGAGTGGCTGTCTCTATTCTCCACCCCAGAGAAGCTGGACCAGGTAACACTAAGTATTGTTATTTTTTTTACTGAATGTAATTATGGCATGTTGATGTATATTCCTGTATCCACAGGTTTTAAGATGTGTGCGCGCAGATAGAAGCCCAGCAAAAGATGGACTCTCATCAGCCCTATTAGTGGTCTTTCTGGACTCAGCAAAGAATTTGCCAGTAAGTCACTAAAATATTCTTATTTATATGTTGGTGATTAAACAGTTCTAGATGTGCTATTGCTTTCCTGTTTAACAGGCTTCATATTTTCCATCTGAAGCATATACGCTTCATTTACCGACACTGAGTCAAAATTTTCATAAATGCGGGTGTAACGCTTGTTTAAATATGAATTACTGGTTTGTTTGCTAATGTTACATAATGACACCCTTGTTTTGTCAAAATATTTATTTACTGTGACTTCATCTGTTTGTTTTTTTGTTGAGTTATTAAAAGTTAGATTCACACTCTGACATTTGCGCATTCTGATCTAGGGGTGAAACTTAAGAACCTAATCACAGTTTTTACACCAATCATGGATTAAAGGGTAAGCAAGCTTGAAATGTAAGGTTACCATAATTTCTCAAAATTAGATTGTTATTGCATAGAACTTTATTATTTTACCCATCAGCTTTTATACAACAAAGTAGGTCTAAGTCATGTCAGAGCACATGACAAGTTCACCTTACATACCAGTCTATAACTGCGCTTTTAGATGAAATAACATCAGACCTAGAGATAAGTATTATCATTGTGCCGGTTTAAATCCGAATAAACATAAGGTGCAAATATACTGTTAATCTGAATGCAGCAGAAATGCAGGTTAATTTTAATTACCATCACTGTGTTTTGACAGTGACAGACTTTATTGCAGCTTGTTGTCAAAGATGTTTTGATACAGTAAAATCTTTGTGTTGTAGATACTCCAGTCATTTCTATGTACAGTTTTCTTGCAATAGTATTCACCCTTTGTGAACATATTCATATTTGATTATATTACAACCTCAAATTAAATGTTTTTATTTGGATTCTATGCATAGGATCAACTAAAATGTCCCTCTATGTCACAACGTAAGCGTGATGTAGAGGGAAATTCTGGTTTTCAAAATTGTGCTACTTTACTAATAAATTTTTGAATTTGTAGTGCATGGGGCTCAAAAGCAATGCATTGCACTGCACACCTTTCAGATTTGTATTTGTGAAAAATGTGAAACCATGAAGTATTTTCCTTACTGACAATTTTGTCACACTTTTTATTCACTTATCTTATAACATTTAATTAAAAATAAATTAAAGTTTGAGTCTGACAAAATGTGAAAAGACATTCAAGAAGTGTGAATAGTTTTGCAAGGGATTGCAAACACAATTTGGGTGTAGAAATGTCTGTATTTAGTGCTTCCCGCTCAAGGACTCGATCTAATAAAAACATTTGCGGTCGCTATTGTTAAAGGAGAGCCTTGGCTGAATAAAGCTTTTAGTTTTCAAAATCTCTCTTTAGATTTTCTTCACCAAATGAACAGAACAACCCACATTTAGTCCTTCATTTTCTTAGCCAAATGGATTTACAAAATGTGTCAGAAATACAGAATCGATTTGAACTATCTTTCTGTTTCTTCTTTATTCTCCTGCGTCTCCACCCAAGGGTGTCTTCACAGGCAGCTTAGGCTGTGGAAACTTGAGTGAGAGGAGAGCTTCTGGCTTAATCTTTTGTGAGAGCGATACTTCTGAGTTTAGTGCAAATTTTGTGAGTCCACCGATGCTTCTGCATCTTTGTAACCTTAGCATTAGCACCGTGTGATGACATGGATTGAACCATAATGAGTTCTTTCAAAGTTTTCTTTTATAGCATGTGTTAGCTGCATGCTTTTTTTTGTGGAAAAAAATCCAATAACCATTAACATGAAAAAGACTTTTTGAAACCACAGGATCCAGCCATCCAAACAGCCTCTAGTTGCTTCTTTGTTGCAATATGGCGTTATTGTGCGACATAGTGCTCAGTTCAAGGCTGGAGTGAGACAGCTTCAGCACTAACACTGCTGGCAGAGTTTCTAATGATCTGTCAGTACACATGTGGAGATTCATGCTGAGGTACAGAAAGCCTGCAGCGTGTGATGTAGTCATACAGGGTCTTAAATTAGTTCCACCTGGTCTTTTCTGTGGGTAATGCTTTTATTACGATGTTATTGTCAGATCCTAGGAATGTCATAAAGACCAGCCCCATACATCCTGCTCTTTATTGTTAAACTGTATTATGCATACATACCATGTGCAATTGTGACGCAAAGATGCATCTCAATTAATCAGAGTATTTTCAAAAAGCTAATTTTCATTTACTCAATTCAATGAGAAAAACTTGTATTTTACATGCATTGAGTGCACACAGTGGGATTTTTTCTAAAGTGCTTTTTTCTGTTAATTTGAATGATTATGGCTTACATCTAATGGAAATTATTTCTCACATACTTAGAGCAGTAGATAGGAATAATGAAAATGATTTCTAATGCAGCTGAAAAAGTACACTCATGTATTGTGCAGGTATAGTTCTGTTATGTTTATGTGGTGGATTTCAAAGCACTGACTCCAGCCTGAGTCGGCGGCTTTTATATCTGAGCCAAACGCGGATGGAGAGTATAGATGACGGTCAGCTGGACAATCTGTCTTCCCCAGTAGTCAGGCTTTGTAATTATCCCCCAAACTCTTGAGTGGTCTTTGCTTCACAGTTCTTTGAAGACATTTTTCTTCCATTCAACTTTCCGTTAATATGCTTAGATACAACACTATGAAAAACCAAGTTTATTTAGCATTGATCTGTTGTGGTTTATAATATCAATATCTTTGGATTAACGTCCTCCAAACTCCACCAAACTATTGTTTCACAGTTGTTTCAAGGCTGGAGTTTTTTCTTCCACTAAGCTTCCATCCGTCCGTCCATCTTCTAACACCCTTGTCCCAGGTGGGTTGGGGACGGGTGCCTATCTTCAGCGAAGATTCCACTAAGCTTTCCATGGAAAATTGAGTGGAAGGAACAAGTGCTTGGATGCATCTTTGTGAATAGTTAGGGTGTTGAGAACTGCTATTTTGACGCTTGTCCATTGTGGATGATGACAATTATTTGTGTTTTAAAAATCCTTTTCTTATTGATCTAATGCATTTTTTTTTATTTTCAAAGTTTTCATTAGTTGTAAACCATAATCATCAAAATAAGACATAGATACACTTGAAATATATCATTCTGTTTGTAATACATTTATGCAATGCATTGATATTCTAATTTATTCAGATTCACCTGTAATTTTGGGGGGTCTTTTTGTTCCCCATGACCATGCTGACTCATTCCAACTAACCACGGGTGTGATTTTTCTCCCTCAAATCTCCTTGTGGCTTAAAGAGCAACCTGTCAGATATCACCCATGACGGGTTGAAGCAAGTCTCGGTCTTTAAGGCCCTGAAGGTAATGTGGGAGGAATGGTCTGCATGTCAAGATCACACCCCTACACTGCAATGCTGGGCCACAGCTGTGTTACCCTCTGTTGAGTGATTGTGATGATTAACGAGGTGTCAAAGTGAAACTGTGCATGACAATGACATGAGTGGTGAATAAGGGTTTTCATTTCCTAACCCCCAGTTTGCATGCAGATGGTTTATATGACACAAAAACTCGATAAAGTGATTATTACTTCTCTGCTTGTCTGAGTATCTCTCTTGCTTTGCCGTTGACTTGAACTATGACTTTCATCTTTCATTTTTTTTTAAAAAAAAACAAAAACCTGCAGAACCAGCCAGCTTCAGAGCAACATACGTGCAAGTTTGCTATAGGAACATGATAATGTTGGAATTTGTGGTTCAGGATCCAGGACAAGATTGTCATGCCTGTTGGTTGGCTTTTTGTAGTTTTCCAATGTAGTGATTCCAATTCTTTGGAATGTGTACCACTTAAATTCTGACAGGGCAGGTAAATAAAAAAAGGGTTTGGCAGCTGTAGTTGGATTTAGAAACATCCCTGTTGACCTCCTCACACAGCTATGATTGTCATGCTCTGCGCTTCCAGAAGCAGCTAGAGTGTAACAAAACATTATGCATTTCCCTTACTTAGAAATCAGCGGTTGCACATTTCCAATTAGTGTTTCGCTGTTTCTTAGAAATTTCCAGAGTGCACTTGTTCCTCTTACAGTGGCACTCCCTTGACCTTTCTTTGGTGGTAGTTCAGTAGGTAAAGCAGCCTTTCTGGCTTGACATTAACATTTCTCCAGAGTTTGTCAACCTTAATGAATGAGTGTTCAGATCTTCCAATAAAACTATGGCTGACTACTTTGTGTTACAAATACTCTGAAACTCATTTTGAAGTTAAGAAAAAACAAGAAAACATATAACATATGGAATCGTGACCCTGGGTCAAAAATGGACTAATACTGTTCTATGTTCATGAGAGGAATAAGAGTTAATTTTTCAGCTCTAAACCTGGGTAAAAGTACCTAATCCGGGGTGTTTAACATGCAGCCTGGTGGCCATTTGAATGATTTTGTGCATATCTTGATCTAAGAACAGCAGAAACCTGGTTTGCTAGATCATTTGATGCAAATACATAAAAACCCTGTTGGGGTGAAATGTTCACTGCTTTGAAGCCTTCCAATTAAGATGCAGACAAATAAAAGATACTCAAAATAAACAATTTAAATATACTATTAATCGTTTGTTTGCATTTTCTTGCATTTTAATCTGTACATTTGTTGTATAGCCATACATCCTGCAAACACAATGATTCAAATAAATCAGTACATGCTCACTGTTCAAATGAAGTTCATGCCCTTGATAAAGCCTCTGACTGGAGCTGTGCACACTGTGCCTTCCATAATTATTGGCTTCCCTGCTAAAGATGTGCAAAAGCCTGTAAATTAAGAGATACCAGTCTTCAAAGATGTCTGTGTCTAGACACAGACATCTGTATATAACTGCAGCCCCACTTTAGGTTGTTATATTATTTGTTTTTTTTCTATATTAATAAACAAAGTCTTAACTAATTTAGGCAGGAAAATAAGTCACACTTTAATGGTGGGAAAAAACCTGAGATATTTAATCTTTTGTCTGGTAGAGAAAGAACAGTAACAGATCTTGTATTAGGTCTGCTGTTTTTCTTTTGTATATTTTGTATAACCCTGCATAGTAAATGGTTGTGTTAATGAGCATGCAACAAGAGGCCTAATCATATGCTGGTGAGAAATGGAAGACCTTTTCTCTCTTTTCAAATCATCTGGGTCTTTAATGATAGGGGCACGATCCTTCCGTGAGGAATACTGATTAATTCCCAGCTATTTAAACTCATCATGCTAAATTTAACCTGTAGACAAGACAAAGCCCTGCAGCGTCTTGGCATCCTGTCTGCCTGCAGCCTTACCAGTCTAATAATCTTTCCTCCTCTCCGTGGTGTGTGTTGTGCTGATCATGTCCTCTAACATGTAGTGTGATTGTGCTGTCCGTCACTGAATTGTGTTTCACACTATTGGTGGTTACCTAACACCTCTCGCTTTCTCTGATTGTCTAATAGTCGGCCAAGAAGAACAGCAGTGAACCCAGCCCTTATGTCCACTTCACAGTTGGGCACAAAACCCTTGAGAGTAAGGTGGGTATTGGAAATACTTCCATGAATTTCTCCATCTTTTATTTTTTTTTCTTTCAGTTCTTTGTTTACGTTCAGTCTCACATCTTCATTTGAACTGATGACTGATTTATTGGCAACTCACTCTGGCAAATGTTACTTGTTTGGCTTAGAGGAAGAAGAACATTTGTCACCTTTCCCGCAGTGTGCTATATTTAGTTATACATCATTTATTCAATATAAATGTCAGCCAGAAGAATTCAAGAGCTGAAACACTCACAGCTCCTCAATAATTGAATTAAAACATTTCCCGAATTAAAGTTTATAAGCTACCTGAGCAAGAATAATTAAGGCATTAAACACTTAAAAGGCTGGTTGAATAAGAAAAAAGCTTCATATTATGACACAGTTAAAGGTGTTACAGTAATGGCATTAATATATTTGTGATGTTTGGTATTTCAATGAAACCTCAAAATAAAATAATCTGCTGCTTACTGCTATTAATGTGTTTAGAGTATTGTCAAAATGTTATTTCATTTCAGTAGCTCTATTAATGAAGTATAGCTTATGAACTAAAAAAAGACTCATTACAGTTATATATTCAATTTCCCTAAAATGGTATTACATAAGACCAGATATCAGTGCTGCTGATGCACATTTTTTGCCACAGGTTTTCCTTTCACTCAACTTTCTGCTAATATGCTTGGTTAGATTATTCTGTTAATCCCAAAAGACTGCAAATTTGACTTACAGATGGAGAAGAGTGCTGAGTTGATTATTTTTAAACAGCCACTGCCACAAATAGGCATTGCAAAAGAAGCCTGCTCACAGAGTGCTATTTGACAACATATAAAGAGAAAGTTGAATGGAAGGAAAAAAGGTGCACACAGAAGAGAGTTCACTGGTATAATGTTTCAATATCCTTTATGTCCAGGGCTTTTTTTTTCCAGGAGAGGCCTAACCACAGGAATGTGTCTATGTTGGCTCTCAAGTTTGTTGTTGGTCTTTTGTGATGTTCTAATTTTCTAAGAAGATACATTTTGGGTTTGCATGAAGTTGTATGTCATAATCTTCAGTATAAATAGAAATCAACTATTTAAATAAATCAGTGTGTATACTGAATCTATATGAGTTTCATTTTTAGAATTCATTACTAAAAAAAAAAAAATAACTTTTTGACATTCCAGTTGATTGACATGCACCTTATGTTTCTCCATCAAGGTCCGTTACAAGACCAGGGAGCCTCTGTGGGAGGATTCCTTCTCTTTCCTCGTTCACAATCCGACAAGGCAGGAGCTTGAAGTGGAGGTAAAGCCTCACCAAAAAAAAATTAGAGATAATATACTCCATGAAATGAAGGTTCTAAGTTTTTTTTATTTTATTGCAGATAAAGGATGATAAGCATAAATGCACACTGGGTATCTTACGGGTGTCTTTGAGTGACCTGCTGTCGGAGGAGGACATGACACTGGCTCAGTGCTTTCCTCTGAAGAACTCTGGACCCAGCTCCACCATCAAACTAAAGATGGCTTTAAGAGTAAGAACATACTTTACACAGGTTCCTTCTGTGTGCCTGAGGCATTTACAGTTGATGTCACCCACAACAGATGTTAAGAAAAAGCCAATCAGCAAACAAATGTGAGATTATTTGTATTGATGATGCAAAATGTTTTATCTAAATAAATAACTTTCTGCTCTCAGCTAGTTTCTTTCTAACCTTTCACTTCCCTCTTCTTTGTTTCATCAAAATTTTTCAGACACCGGATTAATACACAACTATTTTAGGCCTAGTCATGAATTATCTTTTTTGCCTTCATACTTCCCCGCTCCAGCTAATATACCTAGCAAATAGGCTGCGGTGGTACATGTGACCCTAATACTCAACAGCGATTGGCTGTGTGGTAGTCTCGCGAGAATCGCTGACATTATATTAAAACTATCGCAAGATCTGAGATAAAGGGGACAGGGAGTGGGAAAACCCAGAGAATGAGGGAATGAAGTTAAAATTTACACCCGGGTTACGTACTGCTTCCCCCCCACACACACACACACACACTCCCACACTTTGGGAACCTCTGTCGAATATAATGCTTTGACATTTTCCAATTAAATAAAATCCTAACTCAAAAGCTGAATTTTCAATTGATATTAGGATTTTGTTTGACAGTCTAAACCTTTAAAGAGTGATAACAAGAAGCAAAAACAGAAGAAAATCTGTCTGGAAGTAAATCGTTTTTCATATCCATTACTGATACAGGTATTTCAGTTAGTAGTCGGTTACTGCCTTGAATCACTGGGCATTAAATTGAATTTTTCTTCATTTGGCTGAAACTTAAGTTCCTTAACTTGTTCTGAGCCAGCACTAATCAGATTACGTAAAAAGAAAAATGTATCCACATTAACGGATGTACTTTAAATTAGACTTTTTCAATTGAAGCCGAAGTAGTGTAGAAGTAATCAAGAATAAAATTATTGTAAGTACAGATTTTAGTTTTAAACTACCTCATTTTACACTGAATCACAGTACTTTTCTCTGATCATGGTTACCTCAAACTTTCACTTACTCTATTGAAATTACACTAAATCTTTTACGGTTCTTTAAGCCTGCTATTGATTTCCTGTCTCCTCAGATACTTTCACTAGAGAAGCAGTTCTCTTCAGACCTGCCCTCTGCGGTCCAGGTCAGGAAGTCCAGTGTTCCCCAGACAGCCCCGGCCCCCTCATTGAGTCAGTCCGCTTCAGAGTCCCAGCTGCTTTCTGCCACGCCTTCAAAGCCAGTACGTGCCTCCACTCTCACCCTCCAGGACCCCGACGGCGAACCGTACTCCGCCAGCCCTCGCCGCAGCACACCCAACCTGAGCGCCAGTATGTCTAGTTCCCAGAAGTACCTGCCTCACAAGGAGTCCACCCCCAGCCTGGCGTCGGACATCTCTCTGCCCATCGCCAGCCTGGAGCTTCAGCAAAGACTTCATCAGCTGCAGAAGTAAGACGCAAGGACCAATGGATTTCCCTAACCCTACTTGTTCTGTGACCCATCTATCCATATTGTATGGACACATTCTATGTCTGAAAGTGATCCTGACTGACTATGGTGTGTTTATAGTGGCTCGGCCTCCAGCCAGTACCCGCTGGGTAAGATCCAGCTCACTGTTCGCCACAGCTCCCAGAGGAACAAACTTGTTGTGGTGGTGCACTCTTGCCAGTGAGTTTTAAACCTGTTCTTGTAGCCAAGCATGGCTTAAGTTATTATTTAGCATACTTAATAGCTTATTATTCAGATTACTTTATGAATAAATGAAGCCCCAAAGCCAAGCAGCATGAGCATGACACAGTTTTGTTCAACGTTTCCACAGAAACCTGATAGCCTTCACCAAAGACGGCTCAGATCCCTTCATACGGCTGTACTTGCTGCCTGACAAGAGCCGGTCGGGAAGGCGGAAGACGAATACGATGAAGAAGACTCTTAACCCAGTTTATGATCAAACGTAGGTTCATCACTCTCCTATAACCTTTTCTACCACACAGATATTAAGTCTAATTAAAACAACTAACCACCTATATTTTCCACACCCAGACCTTTAGTTTATTTTATTTATATGCAACATTTTCATAACTCTGGTCCAGATACAGCTTTATGTCTGAAGTGATTCACCACAAGGGAAACCATGAGGCAAACAGATACAGGAGAATGAGATCTTACTGGTGAATAATAGGCTATTGCAGAACATCCACGTGTCACCACAGAAAATGTATGCCCTTAGTGCAACATTGATATATTTGAAGTTGTTTTAAAAGGTAAAGTTTCAGATGAAGTAAATCTGATATCATCACTTCTTCCTTATTGCTTGTAGCATTCATATTCATAGAAAAATATGGACTTTTATTTTACAACCTTCTTCAAACAATCTCAAATTTAGCGTACAGTAATCTAAACTGTAATCTACCAGCTTAGATTACAGGTTCGCTTTTCAGGTGGACTTTAGATGTGGCTAAATGATCTACAGATTTTGATTTGAGTCTTTATAATGTTGATATTAAATGTATGACCTTGTGTCTGTAGGTTTGAGTTCAATGTTTCCACGGTGGAGCTTCACAGGAGAACTCTGGATGTAGCGGTAAAGAATGGGAGGAGCATCCTGTCCAAACACAAAGGCCTTTTGGGAAAGGTAACAGTAACACTGACAGGTGTTTTTATGTACAGTACAGTATGTCTACGTCTGCGAAGGTTTTCTAAGCATCACATATGTTGGATTATAGAAATACACAAAATGAAGACAAAACACAATTTTCCTTGGTTGCTTTTTTAGCCTCTTTTAAGTGTCAGAATAATTTTAAATTAAAATTATTTTAAGATTTAAAATAATTAAATCTTAAAATATTAATATATTAAAATATCTTAAAATAAGTCTGTCAAAATAATTTTGACAGACTTCAAAATTAAATTATTTTGAAGTCTGTCTTTTTGTCCAAACTTAACAAAAACAAAACTAAAATTGTAACAGCATAACCCAGGATAAATCTGGGACACTACTAGTCCATAAATGACGAAAGAACTTTAACATCTGGAAATATTAAAATAATACTTTTGAGAAACCGATTAAATTACAAAAGAAAGTCAATTTAATCATGCAAGGTGTTCAAAGAACTCATTTCTTTGTGTAATATGTTTGTATATTAAATATTGCGATTGTTGTCCTTGGTCTCTTTTCCATTAACCTGTCTTTTTTTTTATTATTACATTTGTGATAATATTAATAAATAAAAATGTTTTCAGATTAAGAAAATCATACATTTCTTTCTTTTTTTTTCTTTTTTACCCAAATGTAGTGAACGATGCAAACAATGCACAAAACTGGGACTACAACAACAAAAACAAACACCAAATCGACCAGTATCAGAAGAACAACTAAATGAAAAACACATAATTTAATTTCAATATATTTGAAAGAAAAAAAAAACTGAGATAAGAACAAAATCTACATTTAAAAAGATGACAAAACAGCAGCAATATCCGATTAATCATTTTTAAGGCAAGTTATTTCTGTAAAAGACGAAATAACATAAGAAGTATAGAAATATCATGGAAAAACATTATCTCAAAAGACAGATCAAATGTTATTAATTCATGTATTGATTTACTCATTCAATGTTTATTTCTGCACCTACATGTTTTTGTTATATTATAAATACATTAAATTTCTTGTCCAAATTTGCAGGTGCTGGTAGATTTAAGTGGAGACGATATATCAAAAGGATTCACTCAGTGGTAATCAAACCTTTTAATCTGAATTCTTGTTCTTTACTTTTATTCACTGATTTAAAGAGAATCTTATCATTTTAGCTCTTTAATATTTTGTTCTGCAGGTATAATTTAACGGAAGATGGTTCATCATCTCAAGAATTGAGAAGAAGTCAAGAATCCCTCATCACACAGTGAAACCTCTCTGTACTCAAAAACAGTTATTTTGTTTTTCAGACTGTTTATGTTTTTCATGAAATTTAAAAGAATTTGGGCATTTAAGAGATTTTCTTTTTTGAGAAAAACGACTAAAGACATACTATACTATATAGTAGTAAAAAATGCAAACTGTCTTGTTTTTGTTTGCCGAGTTTTATGTAAATATCAAGATTGTGCATATTTATATAATAAAAATAACAATTTGCAGACTTTTTCATGGAATTATGTTTCCTTATGGATGTTTTGTGGAAATATGTCCAAATTCCTAGAAATATCTGTGACATTTATGCAAAAATGAGACAAAATCTGTTTTGTTGTTTGTGAAAATGAACCAAAGGAACATATACAATCCCACACATTGGCCTCATAAGTAGCACACCTTTTTTGTTATTTATTTTAGTTTTGTTTTTATTTTTTGTCATGCAGTGTCATTGATTGTTTATGTCCTATTGTTCTTTATGCCTGTTAAAAAAATACATGTGATGCATGTATGCAAATTGTATTTATTTTTGGAGATTTGTACAATATTTGTGATTTTGAATTTTATCTGAGATGCTGAAGAAAGTGGCATTTAGGGCTATGAACAAGTGCTGCAAACTACATAGGTGTATAAAAGAGGATACTTGAATAAGGGTTTGAAGAGTTTCAAACCAAATGTGAGTCATGTAAACAAAGGAAGATAACTTTTTCTGATCAGGTTGCTGCAACATGTTGAGATGATGCATCTTTGGCTATGTGCTTGTAAATGTTTTGCCTTGCAATTTTAACTGTTTGTTGCAACTTTTCAACACATTTCTTCTGATCTATCTTGTGCCTTAAAAACCTGCGATGTGAGTTTTCTTTTTCTTCTAAAATATTAACATTTTCAAATTACCTGATGCCTAACGGCTTTGAATAAATAAATATGTTCTTTTGGGAAAGTCTGTTTATGTTTTATCATTGTAATATATAGTATATTACTTGTATTAGAAACATGACAGCAATGTTTTTTGTTTGATTGTGTTTGCACAATCCTCTTTAGATCAGATTCCCAGATTTTATGCTCTTTTTTTCTTCAGCTCACCTTGCAGGTTTTATATAGGATTACAGTCTGAGCGAGCTGGAAAAGAAGGCTCATTTTGCCTCCAGTGAACAATTTCTGTGTTGATTTTGCCTTGTTTTAAATGACTGTCCTGCTGAAAACCTTTTTAACAACAATCCAATAAAAATGTTTAAAAACATGAGTCACGGATCTAAATGTTTTGAAACTTTAAAGACAAGATTTGGATTTTTCAAGATTGCAAACATTTTATCCAATTCTGCCAAATTGCTATAATGCCTTGTGATGGATAAACCTTCTGTGTTATGAGGAAAATTCATTTTTACAACTCCACTATCAAATACAACTTCTGGGATTTGGTCTTTCTGAAAACAATTAGGTTTCAGATTGGTCTGACTCCAATAAGGAGTCAGACCTCCTTATTGGTTTTACAGACGTTAATATTTTTATTTTATTTTAAAGCATCTATGTAGAAAAGTATCGCTCAAAGTTGAGTTGCTGTGGAGAACATATTTATGTGGTAGTTTGTCGCCCTCAAGTGGTTGAGAAATGTAACAACTCCTACGTCAAAAACAAACGCTTGACGTCAGGACGGAAGCAGTCTATCCAAATTTGCGCGGGTTAAATGCAGTTATTGTCGGCTGTCATTTTCTTCCCGGTTCCAGAATAATCTGGAACCATAAACAAAAAAGGTAACAAACAGCTGAGCTCACTTTACGTCAGATTAATTATTCATTTAAATGTTAGTTCGGAACTATCTGGTAACCAGAGAGGAGTTAAAGTTATCAAACGTAGTGTTAAATGTGGTCGACTAACTTTGGCAATTACTCTGCCTGCTTATGAAGAAATCGATGTTCTCACTTCTTTCAAATATTCAGGTCACTTCATATCGCTTGGATAACCCGGAATAATGTCCAAGCGAGAGGTTTTTTTAGAGGCTACCTCTAAGGAAAAGGTGGAGGACTTTCTTCGCTTTATTCAGCTTCATGTAAGTGGCAAACTCTGTTTTCTGTATTTTATTCCGGCGAACTATAGACGTAGACATCAGTATCTTAGTTTTCGGGTTATGCATTGTCTTAACACATGCCTGTCACCCTCAAGGGTTTTGATGTACTGTTTTCAATATGTTTTTATTTACTCTAGATGTTATAGACGTGTCCCTTCTCCAGTAGAATTGATCCAAATGCTTGGATTACTTCCCCAAAATGTTACCATCATTTTATTTAGGTGTGTCAAAACTGAAAGATGTGAAGCATATAGATAACATCACAAGTCTTTAGTAATGCATTTTGATTGTGATGAGTATAAGTTGACAACATGAATAAAAGGGTTTCATTTAGAGAAAAATGTAGGGACTTGAGTATGTCAAAAAATGCTTTTCGAATGTGAGAGTCTTTGAAAACATGTAAGTATTGCATAAAAACATTATTTGAGTCATCATGAAAATAATGTTGCTAATAATGCTTGGGTGCAAAAGTAACTGCAACTGGTTTAAATATAAATAGTTATGTTAAAAAATGTCACTGTCATTCCAAAACTGCAGCCAAAGTTAATAACACGCAAATGATAAAAACATGGCGACTCAGCCTGTATCCTGGGTTTGTTTCAGAAAATGTAAAACGCTGAATCTTCTTTCATTCTTTTCTGAGCAGAAGGACAAAACTGAGCCCTTCGATGTTGAAGAGGTGGTGCAGGAGATGCCCAGAGAGCAGAGGGAGGCTCTCTGGAGTCAGCTGGACTCGCTCCTCCAGGATATTCTGATGGATTTACCTCCAGATTGCTGGGAGGAGGACGCGATGCAGCAGGAGTCGGCTCTGGATCCTGTGAGTTTATCAGTCACTTCCTGTTCAGCTGGATGACATTAATCAAGTGTTTCTCAATGTCTTGTTTTCTGATGGTTTTGAAATCTATGTTACATGATTTCTTCTCTTGATGATCCTATAAAAACTTCTTTTATTCAGATGCATGTCATGGCGGTGGTGGACGGTGTGACCCTGGTGGCTGCTGTATCTCTAAAGGTTTTACAGGATGGAGACACATACAGCGCACTTTTAGATATCGCCCACAGACTTCATGGTGAGAATTATGTTTTTATGTCATTTGACAAATTTAATGGTAATTGTACTGGGCTGCACAGTTGCCTTGCAGGAAGAAGGTCCTGGGTTCGATTCCCGGCCCAGGGTTTTTCTGCATGTCATTCTTGTGCGTGTTCTCCCTGCGCATGCGTGGGTTCTCGCTGGGTACTCTGGCTTCCTCCCACAGTCCAGAAACATGCCTGTCAGGTTAATTGGTCTCTCTAAATTCTCCCTAGGTGTGAGTGTGTGCATGCATGCATGGTTGTTTGTCCTGTCTGTCTCTGTGTTGCCCTGCAACAGACTGGTGACCTGTCCAGGGTGTACCCGAAACGTTCGCTGGAGATAGGCACCAGCAGCACCCCTCCCCACCCCACTAGGGACAAGGGTGTTAGAAAATGGATGGATGGATGTACAGAATCTTACATAGTACTTTTCTACTGACACCCATCACTCAAAGCACTTTCACTCTGTGTTTAGACTGTTCCTAAACAATCTGAATAGGTTTGGAAGTCGATTTCAGGAAATGTCATGAATATATTGTCATCGCAAGATCAGTGTGTTCAATATTCATATCTCAAATGTATGTTTGGAGTGCAATAATAACTGACTAATGTATCCTAAGTGTCATGAACTTACATTTTACATTTTAATATTATATTTAGTCAGTCAGAGTTTCAAGGCACCAAATGCTCAAACAGGACATTAATGACATTGTCCAATATGCTAAAGGTCAAGAGAGATGGAAGCACAGATGAGAAATGGAGGATAGAATAAAATGGGCTTCACAACTGATGTCGCTTTGCAATATTTACCAATAATATTACCATCACTGCAAGAATTTCTAGTATCTTACAGCCCTAGTCTGTGTATCTGTCTGTATATATCAGTCCATCCATGTGTCCTTTCCTGCCATTGCAGGAATGCCTGACATAAATTCACTCGGAATCTTTACATATAAAACCACAGATTCTTAGATTCCAGAACATTTCAGAAATTAGCAGTTTATGTATCGTCTTGAATTGGATTTCAGCTTTTTTTCCAAGTCTAGCTAAGTATGAAAAAGGAAAAAGTGCATACGGAAAATGAAAAATGTGTTTTTCCGCATTTCTATTCTGTTGTTCTTTTATTCTTTTTTGTGTCTTTCTTTCTTTGGGTTTTTCTTCCTCCCTTCTTTCCATGTATCCTTCATTATAGTCTCTGCAATCTTCAGCTTTTGATGTTTTAAAATGTATGTTAAAATCAGAAATGTTAAGCTGTGACATAATGAACCTGTAACATCAGAACTGGGAGAATTATGAGAAATGTTCTGTAAATAAACTTCTTGTGCCTCTCTGTGATTGTAGCTGTTTGTGTTTTTTTTTCCCCCATCAGATGTTTTGGTGTCCCTCCCCGTGTCCGAGGCGCTGCTGCAGCTCCACATACAGACGCTGCTTGAAACCTGGTGGAAGAAGGGACTACTAGAGAGGGAAAAGTTTGGGCGCACCGCTTTCCTCATCTCCCTCCAGAAGAGCTTCATCTTAAAGAAACCGGTCAGTGTATTCTCCCAGGACGTCCAGTATTTTTAGAAACAGGAGAGACGTTTTCTGGCTGAGAGTAAGATCATTCTGACAGGCAGGAGGAGAGAGAGCCGCAAGCATAACCTCTGAAAAATTCAGGACTGAAGACCTAATATTCTCATCTCTGATCTCTTTGTCAGGCTGCTGAGATCCAAAGAGTGTGGAGTCTTCACAATGTTCTTAAGAGTCTGGAGTACACATCAGAAAGCAACAAGCAGATAATCGACTTGCTACTTCAGTGCTTTCACCATCCTACTCACATTAGAAACGATGATGTGAGTGGAGGCAGTTGTTATCGCAGTTGCGACTTTGTCCTTGAGCTGTCAGCCTGACAGTGTGTTTACTGTTGCAGGGAAAGCGATTCCTGGTGTTCCTTTTCAGCTGGAACCTTGATTTTATCTGGCTTATTCACGGCACCATTAAAAACCAGCTGGAGTTTTATCACAAGTAAGATGTGCTCTTTATACTCAGTGAGTCCAGTCAGTATATATGAAGGAGTTTAATTATTTGTTTTTGCTTTATTCTCAGGAACCTAGCTACTCATATTGCGGAGATCTACTTCAGAGCCTGGAAGAAGGCTAGCGGCGACTTCCTGGAGACGATTGAGAGTACATGCATTCAGGATTTCATGCAGAATGCCATTTTGCTTCAAAGAACATCACCGGTTCACAGCAAAGTTAGACAGGTCTGCCTCATTACAGCTTGTTCACATTTTGTAATATCACAACTGTAGAGTTAGGATTTATAAATAAGTACCAAAAATATGAAAATTTATGTGGATTTCTGCTTAGACCACTCTAATATGATACTAACATCCTTTGGCCTTCAGAAGACAGATAATTAGTGAGGCTTTTGCAAAAACAATACTTGTAATGGAAAACTACACTCTAAACATAATCTACCCATTGTAAAACATGGAGGGGGGACATCTTAAAGCATTTTTTTATGCTTTAAAAAATGCAAACATGTTTCCTTTACCTCCTACTTCCCAATCATGACCTATTTTTAAAGGTTTACAACATAAAATCCAAGTGAAATGTGAAAAGTGTGAAGTTTTCTTGTGGCAAAATGTAGTATCCTGTTTTGTTTTCAGTGTGTGCTGACTGTTCCTTTTTCCTTATTTCATGTAGATTGTGAGCTATTTTCACTCGAGGAAAGGATGCCCCAGTGTAGACAAGATGCTACACAACCTCTACAAGCCGATTCTCTGGAAGTCTCTCAGTGTAGGCAACACACACAATAAATTTTTGGGGTCATTCATACTGTGCTTACATGCTGTTCTAGTGTTAATGTCTGCTTGACGCCTTCAGGTTTCTAACTTTGAGGTGCGAGCAAACGCCACTTTGCTTTTCACCGAGGCCTTCCCAGTCCATGACCCGGATCTAAGCAACGAAAATGTGGACATTAACATTCAAAAGCAGCTGGACTCGGCAATGGTGGGGATTATTTTAAGAAATCAGGATGGAGTTTAGTTTTTATTCCCTGTCAAATTCTCCCTAATCAGTTCTTTCATCCTTCATTTTTTTTCATTACTTTATATGATTTTTTTTTTTTTTTTTTTTTTTACAAATTTCATGTATGAACCCTGACAAATGCAGAAATATTTTCTTGAGGAAAACAACAGAACTCTTTATTCTTTCAAGAATGATTGAAAATGCCAGAGAACTTTGAACACTGGTGTTGAGAAAAGAAAAGTATGATTTCTACATATGAAGAATGGGGGAACGCTGAGATTTCCAGCCTCGTTTTATTGTTTCAACAGAAAACGATCACTTCAAGGGGCGAGCAAATTTTCACACAAATCTAAATATCTGTCCTCCTTAGGCGCTCCTAGATGACCCTCACCCCACTGTGCGCTCCAATGCCACGCTGGGGGTCTGTAAGATCCTGGCAAAATGCTGGGAGCTCCTTCCTCCAACGATCATCACAGACTTCCTGAAGAAGCTGGTAATGGAGCTGGCCGCTGACAGCAGCTCTCCTGATGTCCGCTGCTCAGTCTTTAAGGTAGAATGCATGGCCTTAGTTAATCTTAAGTCAATCAATCTATAGCAGAAAAATCCTGGAAATTACATCTTGAGGACTTTTTTTTCCAAAGACATAAAGGTATTCATGGAGTTCAGGGGCTCACAAGCCTAACTTAGAAAATCAATGTCTTATGTGACTGATATTTGATTTCTTAACTAGATTTTCTTTTACTTAAATCTTTTTTTGTTTCTTTTATTAAAAGAATCTACACCCTCCATTTTATTTGACGTATCCCAAAATATCCCATATCAGTGAAAAACCTTTATTTACTAACATTTTAGATATTAGACAAAAAGCACATATACCCAATTTGTATCAGTATAGCAGAAAAAAATGGGGGATTTGTTTGTAACTCATATCTTTAACCTATAAAAACAAATAGAAAAGTGAAAAATAATTATTTTTTCCCCGCTTTACATTTTGTCAAAGTGACATCTTACCCACAATGTAACAAAAAGTAATTTTTGTTTTGTAAAACTTGTTACCATGAAAGGCTGATATTTTCTTCAAATATATATTTTTTTATTATGCTTATGGATTCTTATGTTTCCTTTTTTTCTCTTGCAGTGCCTGAATATTGTCCTGGACAACCCACAGAGCCATCCACTGCTGGAAAAGCTGCTGCCCACTGTCAAGTACAGTCTCCACGACAACTCTGAGAAAGTCCGCACAGCGTTCCTCGACCTGCTCATCAAGGTTAAAGCAGTTCGTGCTGCCAAGGTGTGGTTTGTTAGTTGCATTTTTGTTCTGATATTCAGTTCTGGAAGAGTCGACAAAAAGTGCTCAAATGTTGCAGTGATGTGAGGCTGAATCTAATAATTAGTCAACAATAATTTGCTTCAGTGTCTCTTGTGGTCAAAAGTGGTATTACAAAAACAAACAGTGAAGAATAAAGCTGATATAAGAAAAAAACAAACATGAATTATCACTAACCTTCAGGCTGACTAAAAAAAATACTTCAAAACATTTTAAAAACTTCAGATTTCTTTTGTGTTACTGGCTCCTTATGGTAGAACCCCCCAAAAAGCTGCTTACATAAATAAAAAATGTCTTAGATTATTTTTATATTTTAAAATAAATATTGATAAATCCCAAAGTTATGACTTTTTTTTATGCAGATTTAGAAACTGACTCCCTTCATGGCTTTTGTAAGAAAGAAAGTAATGGTAGTCAATCCATTACTATTATTTCTGAAATACATTTTGTATCACAAAGTAATTTCTAATTTAATCAAGCTCCACTGAGTAAGCAAGTGGAGGCTTTTTTTCCTCACCCTCTCCACTTTCTGTCTCCTTCCAGTTCTGGAATGTCTGCAGCATGGACCACCTGCTGGCCCGCCTCGCCATCGACTCGCTTTCTGTCTCCAAGCGAATCGTCGACCTGCTCTTCAAGTCCTTCTTCCCCGTCAACGAGCCGGAGAAGGAGTGGTGCTGCAGGTGCATCACCCTCATCCAGATGAACCCCATGGCTGCCAGGAAGTTCTACCAGTTTGCTCACAAACACACAGCTGCCACTAACATCAGTGAGGAACAAAAGTCTGTTTTTATAAGATCACATGACAGGCTGGAGTACTGAATAATTTAGTTGCTGTTTTTTTTGTTTGTTTGCTTTTTAACATTCCAGTAAAACTGATTCTGACTATTCGTCGCACTCTGAACAACTGCATCCAGGTCGACTTTGACGTGACGGAGATTAACGACAACAACAAGGAGAACAGTACAGTAAGACGGAAACATTTATAGACTATTGAACTAATAAGAAGTGCATAAGTGAGAAGAACATGTTACATAGTATTCATCCCCATTCATTCTGATATCCTTGAATTAAATTTGGTGTAATAAACTGTCTACGGCTCAGGAGGGAGAACCCATAGACTGAGTAATGGACTAAAATGCATTGAAGTTTGTGGCTGCAACGGGATAAAATGTGAAAAAGTGGTTATGAAGACTCTTGCAGTCGATGCAGAACCAATTTAAACTTGATGTCCTGTCGCCAGCAAGATCTTTGTTTTGGAAGCTTCACTCTGACAAGGTCTCAATAAACGTGTGTTTGTTGCTCTCAGCAGGGCAGACCGCTGGTGTTGGGACAGGATTTGTCCATTGTGTCCAGTTTGCTGGAAGTCGTGGTCATCCTGTGGAGAAGTGTTGAGAAGGCACTGATGCAAAACGAAGAGGCGCACAAGTACACAGTTGCCAAGTTTGGAAATGTCATGGCCAAGTATTTCCAGACTTTTGAGGTAAAATATCTGCAGTCCATTATTATTTGAACGTTTCTCTTAACAACAGCATAAATGATTTTTTATTACTGTTTTTTTTAGGATGAGCGCTGCACTGTACCTCTTATCCAGCTAGCCTCTTTTATGCCTCCAGCTGCAGCTCCAACATTTAGGTGGGTTATAATGCTGATTGCACTTGATTGTATCTTGATGTAAAACAGTCTAACTTGACTGTCTTGTATTGAAATGTCTTTAGCTGTGGCGTGCTGTCCAGACTGAGGAGAATGGAGTCAGGATCTGCTCCAGCTCAGTTCAGCCAGCTGCTGGACTGCATCTGCAGCTGGGGTCAGGCGGCCGACGTCCTTGAACTGGTCTCTGATTGGCTGGGCGAGGCCGTTCCCAAGCAAGGGGTTAGTGGTGAAGGCTGCATTCTCTATGCTGTCTGGAAAAGTATAGACAAAAAGTTTGAAGACCGATTTAAAAGAATTGAATTTTGCCAGAAGAAGTGTGTAAAATGTCGCCTGCACCCAACTCTAGGACAAGGTCGCTAAAAGCAGAAAGGTGCGAATCCACGAGACGGTGGAGGCCAAACCAGACCTGGCTCTGGCCTATCTGGAATACCTTTTCAGCCACACTTCCACACGGGAGAAAGTCCTAGCTCTGGGTGAGGGGCCCCTGAAGGAGCTGCACATGCTTTTAGGAAACTGGAAGGTATTTTATAAAACAGAAAGGTTGAAACACATAACAGTGAATCCATTACAGCCTTCCTCTACAAGTAACATGTTTCTCTGTATTGTCTTGGCAGTCGGTTCTCTACACTCACCTCAGATGCTCCACAGAAGACCCAAAAAGACCCAAACTGGAGACGGCGCTGAAAGCCTTCGTTTACCACGGTCGCCTCGGTGCTCATCTCCAACATCACGTAAGTCTCTCTCTCTCCTGATTAGCATCTGTTATCTGCCTGCTCATATGTTTTGTTGAAATGAATGCTCCTTTTTATAGGTAGTTATAGTTTGCTGAAACAAAGTGGAAGAAACCTTTCTCTGTTTCATGGATTTCATGAATAAATAAAAAAATGTTAAAATTTGTTCTTCTGGAAAGGAAACAGCAGTTTATGTGTAAGCCAAGATTTTGCTCACAAGTTCAATTATAAACATACATAAAGCTCCACAGCATGATGCTGCCACCAACATGCTTGACATTGAGTACATTGTTTTTCTTCTTTGTTTTGGAAGCTTCACTCTGACAAATGCAAACATGCTTTTCATTATTGTTTTCAATCTGCTAAATGGCCAAACATTTTCCTCCTGGGGGAATTTGGCCTCTAGTTTTCCAGCAGTTTCCGGTTCAAGGCAGGCTCAATGTTTGGTTCTTCCTGGGTTGTTCCTCAACATCCCATCCAGTTTCCTTTCACCTGTTTGTGTCTTCCAGGCCTCAGCAAAGTGCTGACACATCTGAGTAAATCACATTTATGTACATTTGTTTGAAACAATGATTTCTGGAGCCATGGTTATGTAGAAATTGCTGCAGAATGCTTCTTCACACCTGCAATTCTTCTTAGATATATTTATTTATTTTTCCTTCAAAATTATTTTGTTTTCAGCTCCCTGAAAATATTCATAATATTCAAAATGAAGATGAAAGTCGTGCTGGTTATATCTTTAAACATCAACACCATAGGTAATTTCCTCTCCTGTGCAATTACCCTGAACAGCTTCCAGACATCTCTCCAGATGACAGATTTTTATTTATTTATTTTTTAAGCCAATTTATTCCTGGCGATGAGCCTGCTCCTTCTGTCTTCAGCTTTATGAGAAGCTAAAATAAAAACAGGAAGTGTTTTCTCTGACGGCCAGTCGACAGCAGGTCGGGACTACCTGATCTCCATGGAGCGTGTGGCGGCGTGGGTCGCAGAGAGGATCCTGCCCTTCCTCACCAGGAGCGATGACGGCGAGGTCTCGGCGAAGTCATGGAAGCTCGCCACACAGATAACCGAGGTGAACGTCACTGTTATCTCTTTTTGAAACACAGCTCCTGAACTGCAGCTTATTTGCTCTGGGAGATTTGGTTTCATTAGGGCTCTGTAGTTATTTTATTAAACCTCAAATGACCTTAATAATTATAGAATGGAGAATGATTCTCATTAGGCACATATTAAAATTAACCCAAGAAGTATGGCGATCTTCTTCCTTTTTCATTTTAAAACTGAATTTGTTTTTGCATGATTGATGACTAAATAATCTTGTATTCTCAGACAGACAGAGCTGTTATTTTTAAAGTAGTGCCTTTTCGTTCCTGGTATTTGACATTTTGAAGAACTCTGATGTTTTTTCCCCCCCTGCATCCAACATGATACAGATTTTCTATTTTCTCTTGGAGGAGCTAAATATGACGTGAATGTGCGTCAAGCTGGAATCTGGAGTCTATTTATATGATCACTAAAGCATTTTAGAAGTCAAATCTGACATTATGCAGGCCTTAATATGCAGTATGAAAAAGTATGAGAGGGAAAATAGTGTGGAATAAAATCTGTTTCGAGATTTATTCATGTATTTATGGGTGCAAAACCCATATGGCATTCGTTTTGATCATTAATTGGTTTGTCCATCCTTTTGAAAGTCTTTCAGTTTCTTCTTTGATTTGTGTCAATTTATTTGTTTTCCTTTAATTCATTCATCCATCCTGTTCTCCATCCAAATGTTGGTCCATTCATCTTTTCTACTTTTAAACTGGGTCAAAAATAGGCTGAGAAGTCTGGAAAAGTCTGGAATTTGGACATAAAAATGAGTTGAACTCCCTGACTTCAGCTCCTCCTTCCAAATTAGATTTTTTTTTTTCGCTTACTTCCACTCCGGCTCATAACCCGGATCAAAAGGAAGCCTGCTGTTACCTTGTTATCCTGGATGTTTGGTTCCATTTAGCTTGTGTTCCTCCTCCATCTGGGACTCGCAGCACTGCTCAGTAAATTTAGAATCCTCATTGATTTTTCTGCTCCAGTCCACACACACTGTTGTATGCATCCCTCCTTCTGCTCGCACTACTGAAACGGGTTGTTTTCCCATTTCTCCTATCAATCCCACTGTTTTGTCAGATCTGTAGAGTAACTGCAGATGTTTTTTGATCAGAGTTTCCTGAAGGTGTGCCGTGACATTTTCCTCGTCGGTTTGGGGGATGAGACGTTCAAAGGCCAAATCCTCCACCTGTGCTCACTCATCCTCCTCTCAGGTGAGAATATCATGATATGTGAAGGAGATGTTGCAGTTTGCTAAAACAGACAAGAAGGAGGACGTTTCCCTGAGGTTTAGCTCGTCTACTCTTGAACATCTTACAGAGAAGTAACAGCAGCATTTGTGTTTTCAGAGGCAGGCTACACGTGTATCCCAGCGGTGCTGCCGATTCTAAAGGAGGTGGCAAGCAGCTTTGTGCCGGATGATAACAACCAAGATCAGGAGTCCAATCTGGTCATTTTGGGTGTGGTGGCCAACATTTTCCAAAAGATCATAGAGTTGTTGGCACGTTGCCTGAGGAAAGAACCAGAAGAGGGACAACTTGTAAGGAGTGTTTTTTTTTGTTTTTTTTTCCAATTGTCATTCAAATAATTCTGTTTTCTGTTTCAATGGATTGCAAGAGTATTTACACAAAATATGAAGTGGTGCGAAAATGTATCCATTTCTTACAAATAGAAATCTGATAAGTTCGGGTTGGTTTTTACCATGGTCTCCATTTAGAGAGTGAATTTTATCCCAATACACTCCCTCATAGTCTTTTCAGGGTTATATAAAGTGTTTGGGTTTTGCAACACGCTGCATTATTGATGTAGGTTAATAATAAAAAAATGTTGATCTCATCTGACCAAAGCTGTGTTCCCAATAAACTCTAAATTGGGCTTCTAATTGGTTTGTTTCTATATTGATGTTCTTCTTGTTGCTTTCCACAAAGCCCTGATTTGTGGAGTGCACAACAGTTTTCCTGTCAACAACTTTTCCACCTTAGCTGAAGATCTCTGTAGCTCCCTCAGAGTCACCTTTAGCCTATTGGCTGCTTCTCTGATGAATCCTCACTTTACCTGGCCTGTCAGCTCATTTTAGATATCCGATTAAACCGTACTTTGAGATGTCCAAAGCTTTGGCTATAGTTTCATAACCTAACTGCATTAAATTTCCTCCCAGACTATTCTGATGGTCTTCATGACCCCGTTTGTTTGCTGATCTTCTCCAACAAACCTCTGAGGTCTTCATAGAACAGCAGGGTTTATACTGAAGTTCAATTACACACACTTAGGCTCTTTTTCTAGCTAAAGGACTTAATACAGTTAGTTTCTCTTGATTTCATTTAGAGGCATCAAAGTACAAAGGTCTGACTGTATAGTTGATATATTTGAATGTTAATATGTGTAAAAAAACAAAAACCTTGTGACATATTGTCACATAAGAGCCATTTAAGTTGGGCATTATAACGTTATAAAATGTAAAATGGGTCACCAGGTATAAATACTTTTGCGTAAAGTAGCAAGACAAGCAATGTGTAAAAAGTTGTTGACTGCTGTTCCGGTTTTTAACTTCATGAAACTCCATTTCAGCTGTGTCAGTCAGCCGTTCCTGGCCTGACAGACTTCCTCCAGGTGGCACAGACATGGGACGCAGCGCTTCTTAGCGGGGTGTACTCCACCGTGTTTGCGGCCATCATTGTGGAGAAGAGGCATTTGCTTCAGAAGGTAAAAAACAGATCAGAGCCAGTCAAAAGGATGGAAGTTACCTGCTTTCGTCAACTTTAGTTGATGGAACCCTAACCTTAGAGAAAGATGTATTAAATGGTTTGTGTTTGTTTATTTGAAGCTTACCCATCCTGAAGAGGTTGTCATCCCTCAGTCTGTTGATGAAATGCCTCCTTTGTCCAGCTTACTGCTGTCTGTCATCCTCAAATCCCCCTCTATCACAAGGTATACATACCGAATGCTGCTGATTTAGTAAAATTTTAAAGACGTTTTATAGATTGTTTTTTCTTTATAAATCCTTTCTTTAGGTCATTTTTGGCAGAGGTCTCGTCATCTTTGGCGTCGGACGCCCTTGACAGTCTCCCTGAGCTGGCGGCAGTTCTGCACGTCTTGGCTGTCATTAAAGACAGTAAGTTTTCATGCCTTAAACGTTCACATTAACATTTGCTGTTACTGTTTATTGAAAATGAATCTGATTTGTTGCTCATTAGCGGGGCACTCCAAAGGCGGCATAAAGAGAGCCGCTGTGTCTGTCCAGCAGCATCTTCATAAACATGCAGGCTGTTCTGTGGACAACAGAGAAACCCAGAGGTGAGTTTTTCTTTTTTTTATATTCTATCAGGGTTTCTGTGAAGGACTGGAAAAATGGTTTAAAAGTAATTGTGAATATTTGAGCCTAACAGTTTTTCTTTTGTTTTTTTTCCCCCAAAGGGTTATGTATGACTCTTCAGTGAAGACCTTGAATGCTCTTCTGCATTTCTAATCTCTCACAAATTAAAAATGATGAGTTTGTGTGGTGCGTTTTCTTACATCTTGTCATGTTCTTCAGATTTTAACTGTATCAGCATGTGGAGAGTTTATATGAAAAACTCTCCAGGTTTTGCATTTATAATATTCACCCTAACAGTTTAGAGATTTCTTGTTTTCTTGTACACTTTTCAACGCTCTCGTTTGTGTCTTCATATTTAAAACATATTTTTGATGTGTCTGTATTTGTCTTTATATCTGTTGGGTTGTCAGCCCAATTTTTTATCTGAAATAAAATCAACAGCTTAAAGGACTTATACAAGGTTATTATTATTTATGGTTAAAAAGGACACTTTGCATGATGTTCATATTTACTAATCTTACTATACCTGCAACCCAAATTGTTTGAGTTCAGGCCACCTTAACATTTATATTTTTATACATCTCCTAATTTCTTGATTATATTTAGAGGGTAAGAATATTGGTGTTATTGTTTTTTTTAACTAAATAACATACTTCAACCATCAGAAATATGTAACTTACAATATCCTTCAGATTTCCTAAAGGATCAAATCTAAAATACTTGTAAAAACTAGATTTGAAAGCAAATATGTTTTTTTCTGCATAATTCTTATAAATCCAAAAGTTTTTTTATTTATTTTTTTTTTTATTCCATATATGCAAATTGGTATATGTCCAGTGCATCAGAAAATATCTTCATCTAATGGAATTCAGTAAAACTTTTGAATGGATGTTCAAATCAAGTTAAACCCCGCCAGAAGGGTTGTATTTTTTATTTTTTTGTATGTTAGTAAATAGCATCTAAACATACTAGATTACCACAGGTCATCTCTCCAAATCAGTCAATTTAGATCCAGTCATGAAAATTTATTTCCACTAAATATTTCACAGTCAACTGGTGTTGATTCATTCATTAGGACCAAACTCATGTATGGTCCTAATATAACACATTATTTGAGGCTTTACCGAAGAGAATGCAAATTGACCTTTTCTCTTCCAACATCAGTGTCTGGCCTTAGAAATACACTTCTGGAATAATGGTCAAAACTCCCTCCAAAGCCTTTTGCGATGACACAATAATGTGTGTGAAGGCAGGCGAATGAATATTTTTTTTTACTTACATATGTATCACAAATCAATGTGTTTTGAGTACTTTGCAACAGAATCAAATGTATATGCCTTCACGCCGTTTCAGTGTTTCATTTATAGTTCCTCCTGCCGTCAGTCTCCTCTCCTCTCGCCATGTGTGCTGCTTGACGTCAGGACCCAAGGAGGGGCTCCTCCGTCAAGCTGGTCGCTGTTCGTGGTGCTGAAACAACGCCTGGCTTCGGTTGTGCCTGAGCGAATCGTTCCGCCTCTGTCTGCTGTTCCTTCTCCCATCACTTCTAATCTCCTGCACTGTGCAGCCGACCTCCCCCCCTGAGGCCGAGGCTGAAAACATGCAGTTTTAGCGAAGGTGTGCGGAATGGATTAGTGCCGAAGGCAGGAGCGGTATGGATTCTCCACGGTGTCCCGTCCTCGTCGCTGCGCTGGTCGTCTGCCTCTGCTCCTCACCTGCCGCCTCTGAAAGGAAATTCGGTAAGAATCCAGCTTTTTGTTTATTTATTTTATTTTTTTTTTTATGTCATTCCACGGTCGTTCTCAAATTGCACTTTTACCCGAGTGGGATCGTCTCTGCTTTGTTCCGTCGTCAGACTGTGGAGCTAAATCTCCGGGTGCATCAACGAAAAAACAAGCAAGCAAAACATTTAGTCTCTGCAAAACTTCAGGGGAAATCTCAGCGTGCAAACGCAATTATCCCGCAGAGTTTGCACACTGATGGAGGAGGTTGGATGAAGTCCGAAGATCCACCATTAGGAAAAGTTACGTAATCTCGTAAATGACCTTTTTAGACGTTGTTCTGATCTGTTTAGATGCACTTGTAGCAACTGCTGAAAAATCCTGAAAATGTGCTAAAATGAATGTCATGAATAATATAAGAAATATGCAAAAGATAATTAAAAAAATAATACAAATTGTCAAACAACTGCTAAACATCCACTATCATCTGTAAAACAAAAGTAGTAAGTACAATAAATGTTATTTAAAAACTATCTGAAGCTAAATTCAAAATGTGATAAAACTTCAGTTACAGTTAGATTGAAAATCAGGTTAAGTGAAATATAAATTATTAGCAAAAGAGTGAAAAGTTTTACATGTGTTTTTAAAAACATGGATGGTCTGTGCTGGCCTCAGGTTTTCAGAGGCCAGAGCTGAAATTCATGCCTCACACTGTGTTTTTTCTCTCATTTGAGGAACAATCAGGGAAGATCTTCTTATAAACTCCAGGGATCTGTATAGCATACATGATAAATGCAAATCTGATTTGAAAAAATTTAAAAATTCTAAGACATACAGAAAACATTTGCGAAAACATACTTACTCATTTACATCGAGCCAGATACACCAAACTTACTTTACATTACATAATTTTTATGCAAGCTTTGTTTCTGGTCCTCACAAACATTTTTGCTGGCGATTTTTCAGTCTGAGAGCAGTGGGAATACAAAAAAAAAAAACAGAGCTTCATTAAATGCAACACCAGGAAGCACAAACAAGATCCATGAGAAGTTGGGAAAAATTTGGAATTTGATTTTAGGGGTCTTCAGGACAGGAAATGAAAATTGGACCAAGGAAAATATTATTAATATTATTATTATTAATATTATT